>OX453091.1:11540979-11756631 GCA_949708635.1 Hirtodrosophila cameraria
TTTCATTTTTGTTTTGAATACAACGTGAATAATGAATACATTTAGAAATATGATAAAATTGATTGCATAATGAAAGTACATACAAAATACATTTAGAAATACAACAGTCAAAATGAAGGAACCTTCTTATATAATTACATTCTATTACAAACTAAATACTTATCAAGGCATAGTAGGAATAAACTAATATGACTAAATATAAAACAAAAACAAATTCTTGGGAAGCTGTGCTATGGCTCTTTGCTAGCTCTTCATAAGCTTGGCTTATCAATTAACTTTTGGCTTAACAATTTGTTGTAAGGCTGCTGTGTTGGTTAACATTCATTTCTTTTGAATTCATTTCAATTTTCTTGCATTCAATCAAAGTGAAACAAATTCAAATATGTAATAGTAGGTATAATCCTAGAAGATTTTCATTTTTTTCAGGAAACGCAATAGAGGCGCACTGACGCAGGCTGCCTGCTGTTGTTGTTATTGTTGCTGCTGCTGCTGTGAATGTGTCTGTTGCGTTGCTTTTGTATTAGCAGCAAAAGAGGAGGCGGCTTTGACCCAGGCTGGGGCACGTACTTTGGCTCTGCCGTTTGCAATTCACAATTGCTCCCTCTTCTGCCTCTTTGGCTGTTAATTACAATTGAGCGTGTTCTGGTTGGGGCTGCGTGTGACATTGTTGTGATTGATTTGGTTCGATTGTGTGATGCTGGCGCTATCGCTGCTCTGCCAGGACAACAGCTTATTGAGCAGCCTATCCATGTAGGGATTACCGCCCAGACGTGTCACCTACCAAGTCAAAGAAAAATACCGCATATTAAGCAAGATTACAAAATGATTAAAGACAAGATTTGTTAGCCACCTCGGCGCGTGCCTCCACATCAAGCGTTTCGAGCACTTTGCGTGTGTATTGAAAGCTGCCCAGTTTTTCCAGCAAGCTGATGCAGTACTTCTTGACCTCAATGTCGTGCGTGCGTTGGCGCAATATATCTGTAGAATAGAATAGCAATAAATTCTCGCAATGCAGTTGGGTCAAAGGACTTACGCAAAACCTGTTTGTCCTGTTTCTGCGTACGCACCGCATGTATAACTGGAAATCCAAACTTGCCCTCTGTCAGATCCTCCGCAAAGCTCTTGTTCTCCGTGTACTGCAAAAGTAAATATTACAATTAAGTTTTAGACTCGGAATTCTCATTAAATACTCACTTCCTTCAAACTCAAATTGCAATAGTCGTCACGTATTTGAAAATATAGGCCCAAAATGGCTGTTAACTTTGAGTAATCCTCCTTGTTGCCACTAAACAGCTGCATAAGGCGTATGGCCAGCATAAACAAGCCGCCAGTCTTTCTTATAGTCATCAGTTTGTAATCAGATTCGGAGGGACATGTAAAACTATCGCGCCAGTAGATCTCCATGCCCTGTCCGCGATGCAACTCCAGCAGCTGTTCCGTATACACCTTGGTGGCCTGCACAATGAAACAAATCCAAAAGCAATAGTTATTGATTAATCTGCAGACAAGATAATGCTTGATGGATTAACTTGCCTCTGGGTGCCCCAACTGCTGCACCTTCTCCAGCGCCAAGAACAATGCATAATTGGCCGCATTGATGGTGCTGGCCACGCCGTAAATGGAATGCGCCACGGGCACACCTCTGCGAAGTATCGAATTGTCTTCAATATCATCAATGCTGTAAGTTAGTATTGAGAACACATTTAAGAGCACTCAGTTAATTTGTTTTATCTGTTTAATTGCTGTGCGTTTGCGTGTGTGATTGTATGTGTGTGTGTGATTGTGTGTGGATGTTGGTTGTGTTTGTGCTTGTTACATTGTTATACTACGTACATACATTAATATAATAACTATTTGAGGGGCTGACTTAAAAGTTTTTCAAATCGCATGCAGCTGCTATTGTGATCCAATTTTGATTTATTATTTATGTCACAATTGTACGGACACAAATTGTAGTATAATTGATGGGATAGGTTATTACAATAATATTAATGTAGTAGGGCTAATTAATTGCGCCCCACTTTTAGTTGTATCCACTAGAATAGACGGAAAGAAATCCTATTGGAAGACAGGCAATGTAAGAATACTTAAGAATAGCACAGCCTAACTTAAATTGTCTTCCCGAATGAAAGTAAACTTTATCTTAATTTAAAATCGATTCATAGTTGGAAAACAACTATTTATAGACTTTTCAATAAACACTTTTTGTATGAAGAAAAAGTTTAAAATATTGCATAAATTGTGCACAACTTGAATACAAATTATAGGTTTGTTAAGGCAACCCTCGGAGCATGCTAAGCACAGTCAACATAATAATATATGTACGAGTATGTACATAAATTTAAGACTCTTTGAGGCCTATATCGCTTTAATAACACGCCCGCTGGCAAGGCAAACTGGGCAGCCAACATTTGCGTAATTAAAAAATGTTTGCGCGCGCGAAAGGCTGTAAACATTTGAAGGGAATTGTAGGCGTGGGCGTTGAAGCGTTGCGCAAAGTGGATGAAAACAGGAGGATTACAAGTGGGAGTGGGAATGAGATTGGTAATGGAAATGGGACAGGGGCAGGCAATAGCAGTGATGAGGAGCGGAGTGGAGTGGGGCGTTTAGCATTGCAAGAGTTGTAACGTTGTGACAATGCCTGTCGACAAGCTGACTAAACGACAATGGAATGATGACGATGAGAATGATGATGGAGGATGAGGATGACGATGCTGCTGCCTTTGAAGCAGTTCTTGCTACTGAATGCTGGCATTGTTGTAAGACTAAGTTTTTGTCGATATGAAAATGCATTTGAACAAAAAAAAACAAGAGAAGAATGCCCTTGGCAAGAGTACTTGCAAGTTACTGTGTGCCCAGGTCTGAAATTCCCTAAATCTTTCAAGACTGAATCTATTTCTAAAAATATAATTTTCTTATGATCGAACATGTTTGCTAAAGATCCAAAATTTGTATGAATTGAAACAGAAATTCTTTTCGATAGCGTGCATATTATGTATAGTTTCAGAGATAACTAGTTCGTCCGACTATGTATATACTTTTGCTCAACTTGAACATACCCTGAATACCCCTGCCGAATGGTACAGGGTATACAAAACACGAGAAAGAGTGACTTGTGAAGAAAGCCATTTACAAGTGAGCACAGAGGCGAAGCGATAACAGCTCTCAACTGTCAGCCACCGCCTACAACAACTGGCGCCAACGAACAATGCAGGATTTTAAGCAGCATTAAGGACATTTTAGCACACTTTCATTTGAATAAGAGCCACAGAAACAAAAGAGGGACGGGCAAAGCGACAGGTGGCAACGAGACAGGATTAGCCAGCATGATTGCATGATTGAAGTGAAATGCAAGTAAAAAGCACAGCCAAACAAGCGAAGCTATAAAACGAATGATAAAGCATAGATACATCCTACATAGTATATGAATTCAGTTATAGATACATAAAAATATCATAACCAAGGGAGCAGTCATCTTTATAAATTCTCTATAAGAAAGTTAAATTGCATTAATTGAAGAGCGCAACGTTTTGCCTGGCATTTTAATTGGCGGAGTTCAAAGTTTAACTGCTATGCCTTCTTCATACTCTATATATAACAAATATTTGATCTGCCCACCTCCCTTTATGATTGCGCACAATAATGAAAAATCTAAATAATTGATGCAATTCCAAATTTGAGAGAATGAAAAGGCAAAAATTGCAAACAAATTCAATTGAAATTTTATTATCAACAGAACGCTGCGGGCTTTTGTTAATATTTTGGATTTGATTTCGAGGCAAATACCAAAAATATATACACACACACACACGTACACACAATACAAGGTCGGTTTGTTGGGCTGATTGACGCCTAAACAAATGTGTGTGTGTGTGTTTGGTGTGTGTGAGTCATCTTTCAATGTTCTATACAGAATCGGTTCGATTAACTGCCC
The DNA here is from genome assembly GCA_949708635.1 of Hirtodrosophila cameraria. Classification (NCBI taxonomy): domain Eukaryota; kingdom Metazoa; phylum Arthropoda; class Insecta; order Diptera; family Drosophilidae; genus Hirtodrosophila; species Hirtodrosophila cameraria. The sequence continues at coordinate 11,544,914 of OX453091.1, forward strand.
ACACAATGATGATAATGCAAAGTATGTACTATATACGAGTTTCCGATATCAAATATGTGTTACGGGTTCCATAAACGAACCTTCATTCATTTGCCGCTTCAAAGGCAGCAGCTGTCAGATAAGCCAAGCACAAAATGGTCATCTGAGTCGGCCAAGTATTTACATATTAACGTTATCACACATCGCAATATGTTCCAAAGCGCAATAATCACACGCTATTTTGAACACCAGCAGCTGACATTCTTTCTTTAGTTTTTATGGAATGTTGTTACTATGTAATACATAGTATGTATCTACATATATCTATTTGCCTAGAACTTTAAAACTTTATTGGAAACTAGTTATTTCTTTTGCTTTACACTTTTGCAGTGCATTATAATCTTGTAAACCTTTCATCATCCTAGTCTATTTTTCCAATTTCAATCTATTTTCTTGCCATAGACAAAGTGTCAAGATTGAACGAAAGTTGAACTTTCGCCTGGAACGCTCTTTTCAGCAAGGATGAACTTTTGAAAGAGTTTTTGCTATTTTTAAATAGTTTGTTTTAGCATAAACACTGAAAATTAGTTTGACATCAATCTGGTGAAAAAGCCGCACACAACAGTTGTTCCCAAACTTTTCTAAAAGGATACTTTTGTTAAACAACTTGTTAGATAACTAAGTTGTGCGTAAGTTCGTAAGTCAAAAAGACCGGACAAACAACTTAATACATAAAGATAAAGTGCAATAACTTTATTAAACTTTCAAGTATGAAACTAACCAAACGGATACACAATATTGTGTATGCATGTGTACAATATGCGCTTTACACAGCACTCCCTTTAACAGGAAACTATTTTCAGTTTTTTTTTTTTTTTTTTTTGAAAATTTTACGCGCTAATAAATTTCGAGCTAAAATCGTATGTAAACAATACAACAAAAGGCGAGCAACAACAAACAAACAGATTCAATACAAATACGTAAGTGCGAAGTGAGATAAAACATGGACTGATGATGATGATGATGATGATGGGGTGAAGGGTAATGGTGCAAGGGAGCGTGATAGGTGAACAACAGAAATAAACAAAAGCCGAAAGTGCAAAAGTGCTACACAAAAGAAGCAGGCTAAGGCAAAGGCAAAGGTCAAATGCAATATCAATACGATTTATAAATAAATAAAAACATATATACTATATATAGTATATATTATATATGGAATTTATAATTTTGGACTCACAGCAAACTGGAATTATGCAGCATTTGTACAATCTCGCCAATCTGCGTCAACTTTTCGGCCGGTATGAGCAACCAGTGATTGAAGGCCAAGGCCAGCTCGGAGCGAAACTGTTTGCCAGGAATTTGCTGTATGTAGGTAAAGGGCTGCAGGAGAATCTGTTTGCATGTAAATAAGCCAAGAGTTAAAAATGAAGTAAATGTTCGGTTATTTTTTGGTCAACCAACGGGCGGCAGCTCAAAAATGTCAAAGTTCAAGTGACAATGGTTAACTGGTTAGGGATAGGGGCAGGGGTATGGGTATGGGTCTGGTTGTATGTCTACCTCGTCCTGCTCCTTTTGCGTAGATTTATCTTTGTTTTTTTGCAGTATACCATTCAGTTCGTCCATTGTGTGGCGCGTGTTGTCTTTCGTGTTTTGTGTTTGCGATTACTTTGTATTTGTTGTTTCTCTGCAATAGTGTTTCAGGTTGCGAACAGAGCTGCCAATACGCGTGACTAGAATTGTTTGCTTGGCCGACTCTACGTAGTTAACTTTTAAGCAGACAGACACAGCGCACCACAACACCAGTTAAAAGACTATAAACAGACTGAGTGGGATAGTTGATTGTTGATAGCTTATCGTAATATCGATAACGATAATATATTTGGCACTTCTGATGCGATACTATCGTTTTGCGCCTGCACATGCCGTGTAGCGATATTTTGAATATCGATTCGTATAAAAATATTGCCGTGCAAATAGACTTGAACATTTGTATTTATCTATGTGTTTTTTATTTCTGAGTTTGCAAATATTAATTACTATTATATTATTAGTTGTTTTGGAATGAGACTAGTTTTTAAGAAATATTTTTTCCTTATTTTGGTCGCCACACAACTCTGCTAAATCGATGTGCTATCGATATTATTACTGTCGTTTCATTGCGCACATCCCTATTCACACAAGGTGCATGCGTGGAAAATAAACTTTTGTTTCCCTAATTTAACTTATTTCTAATAAATAACCAGAAAATAAATTGCACAATGGCTGCATCACCGCCCGTGCGCACGAATTTTCATACCAATATGAAACACAATGAAGTGGAGCGGTAACAAAGCAAAACAACAACAACAAAGTCCACAACAATTACGCCTTGCATATTGTTTTTCAGATGGATCTGCATCTATCCTGCCTATATCAACAGCAAAAAGACCCGCCAGGAGGGTCGCCGCCTGCCCAAAGAGAACTGCGTTGAGAATCCAACGTATGTGGAAATTCGGGATATACTATCGGTGTCCAATTTACATTTTGTTGTGGAAAACAAACAGTACTGTCGCGAGAAGAGCAGGGAATTGCAATTCAGGGGCCGTGTGCGCGTCCAGCTACGCAACGCGGATGGCTCGCTATGCAACAGCGAATTCGCAACACGCGAGTCGATCATGCAGCATGTGGCCGGCAAAATACCGCAGCTAAAAACGCGGCAGAACAAACCGAATGAGCCACAGCCGCAGCCACAGTCGAGTGGGGCAGGTGCTGGAGCTGGTTCTGGTGGTGGTGGCGGCGGAGGTGGTGGCAAGAAGGGCAAGGGAAAGCGTCGATGAATTGACAACGTTTTTTGTATGGCATTTGTTTAGTTGTTTTTTTTTAAATAAATTCTATATTTTGTGCTGTATGCAAATATCTCCATGTCGTATGAAGTTCAAGTCCAAGACTTGGCCTTGGTCGCATATATTTATAAATTTAGTAAAAACATCTAAGCTGCCCTTAAAATCAAAGCAGTTAAAATAAGCGCAAGAATTTGAATAACCATTTCATAGTAGTAGTATGTGCTCAATTAAAAATGTCTCAAGATCACACGGTGTCAGCGAAAATTCCGGCGAACAGCAAAGCAAAACAAATCGAAATTCGACTGACAGTCACGAAGCGGTAGCTAAAAAAAAGAAAAAAACTCGAAAACAGCGTCTACGATTTCACCCAGTCAGCGTATAAAACATAGAGCGCATCGCCAATGCACAGCCAAAGCCCAATTGGAACGACACCCAGACGAATCAAAGACAATGAGACGGGATAAACAGCATATCAGTTTCCATGCCAGCTCCATTCTATTAGTGCTGGTGCTGGCTACCCAATTGTTCGCATCCGGTGCTGTGCCGACCACCGCGCCAACAGTGGTTTCAACCACCGGTTCAACTTCATCCCCAACATCCTCCTATGACAATCCGCTGGTGGAGCACAAGCACGAGAGAAATTGCAAGGCACTCTGCGAGCACTGTGGTTGCCTGGGATTCTATTGCGGTGAGGAGTGCATATGTGAGTGCAACAACGAGGACTCCGACACGGAATGCATTCATACTATGCAGGCAAATGCACGTACGCTAAACTCACCTTTCGAGATACTTATCCAAGGACCAAGCAGCAATCGCTTTGTGCGCAATGCCAAGCAGTTTGAGCAGAAAGGTGAGCTGGTGGCCAGAAGTGCCGCTGACGCCAAAAGCACACGTAATCGCCGCTCCACGATTACCATTTACAAGCCATCAATGTCGGGTACAAAGCGGGCGGCTTTGTCATTTAATGCGCTGGAGACACCATCGTTGGGAGCAAGGAAATCGGAGCTGGCACGCCACAAGCGTTCCGTAGATCATTTGGAATGGTTTAACGACTTTGCCAACACATTGGTGCGTCCCTCTCCACTGGGCACACGTGCACAAAAGCAGCGGGAGGCAAAGACTGTCTCCTTTAAACGCCATGTAGCCACCACAGAACCAATGCCCAGGGCACATCGGGAACCATGGTTCTTCGAACAAGCTGCTCCACGACTGACACGTCCAGCGCCACTGAACAGGCGACAGCAGTTTAGCGACGACATCCAACGCTTCAGAAACAAAAATAAGACTTCGGCACGCAAGGTTAGCAAACCAGTTTCTATTGAAGAGGATTCCGAGCCGGAAGCGCCAAAATCGAAGCCGGAGATTCGTCCGTTTCGTGATGCATTGCAGGTAGTCGAGCGTATTCCTCGCGTGCTTCAAGATACGGTTAGCCACTTGGCAGCTGACAACAGCGGCGATGTCTTCAGCTTAAACATCATGAACGATGTTCTGCCCAAAAGTGTTGAGCGCAAAGATAATGCACGCGTGCAGCGACGCCCCAGATTCAGGACTCTGGATAACGATGTCGTCGCAGCCGCAATTACCGTTACACGTGCACCTGTAACCACGCCAGCAGCTCCTCTGGCTCCTCGTGGTCTCTTCCTGCCCTGGCTACGCCAGAGACGCTTGAGACGCATGCGCGGCGAGCAGTAGTTCTTCAAATATGTACAATTCTATTTATCGTTGTTTTATATTTTTAAGGATACTGTAAAGAATTAGCTGTGTGTCAGTCTGAGCTTGTGTGCTTTTGTAATTAGACGTTCACAAAATAAGCTATTTTAATTATCTTTTTTGGAGGTGTTTTAATGTAAACTTTATTTTAAAATAAATTTTTTCCAATTTGAGCAACAATTATCAGACTTGTTTCGAGTCCCACTTCCGAAAAGATTTTGAGCAAGTAAAATTTGATATAATGTAATCGATTTCAGACCAGCCGGGCTTTAACCCTTCTGCTTTTACACTCATTAGGATAATATGTCCCACAAGAAATACTTATTGGGATTATATGTCCCAGAAAAAATAACGATTTCGGGATTTTTAAATATACAATACATTTTTTTTATCACCATTCAGAATATGTTTAAATATTTTCTGTTAGTATCTTGAATTTTAAGGGTAAAAGAAGAAGCAGACTGGTAAACAATGATGCCAATTTGGCTATTTTCATAGCTAGCTGTGGAAGAAAGTCCTGGGCGCATTCTGGGTCCACCAAGTGTTGCATCTTAGGCATTTATAAAATATCAATGCATACTTTTAGGGATACCTATTAACCAAATAAACGAAAGCAAGCCAAAAAAGTGAGAGAAGAGAGAAAAATCTTGCTCAAATGCTGGCAAAAGACGCCAACGGTCGCCAGTCGGGTTGATTTGATCAGTTGGCGGTGAACAGTGCGTCTTTAGTTGTTGCTCTACGTAGACCGTATCCAAAGTGTTTTTCTAGCAGCGTCTCAGCAGGTAGTAAACCATTTTTGGTAGTCAACAATATTGGTAGGAAAGGGAGCGATCAAAATAAGAATTGTGCTAAATACGGAGAGAGGAAGAGTTCTCTGCTTTATCAGTGTGTTTGTAATGTTACAAAGTGCAACAAAGTACAAAAATAACAGCAACAACAAGAAAATGTAGATATGTATGTTGGGCCTCCCGCTTGGTTTGGTGGCGTTCACACCAACGAATGACAATGAGTAACTGTATGTGTGTGTGTGTATGTGTTTGAAAACAAAAATAAAAACAAAGAAGTAAATACGTGCTACGATACATAGTATATGCATGTAGTACGAAAAGAAAGAAGAAAAGCTTTAATCATATGTTGTACTATTTAAGTTCATTCACATGTAAACACTTAATAAATATGTAATATCTATAACGGAGAAATCAGAGAACCGGAAAATGCTCAGTGATACTTGAAGCAACGTACTCAATGAGTACTCAATCTATGAAAAGATGTTTCCCCAAACTGGTTGATTGAAATTTGTTAGTCAATTGAATCTGAAATCAATGAATGTGATTCACAAGTGAAGCGAAAGGGAGACATGAATTGAGAGAAAATGTACTTATGTACATACTTATGGCATATATTTGAAACAATATCGTATATTATGAGAGTGAAAGGCAGTTATGAATTAAGAGAACTTGATTAAAGAGCAGTTGTTTTGTTTATTTAAAAACAAAATGCATATATTACACAATGCTCTTTTAAAAACAACTGTTGTTGCCTTTACTAATTAAGCGGTGATGCCCTAAAAAATCATGTAATATGTTTAGAGTTAAATCACAAGTCTATACTTTGCTCGGAAAGCTACAAAGTATATCGCCTGGTTATGCGATAAATGATAACTAATACAGCGACAAGTGACTTTGACTAAAGCACACTAATACACTCATATGTAAACAGCCGGTTGTATTAACAAGTTGGCAAACGATAAGCGGTCAAAGTTGTTGAACGATAAATATAAACAAACAGCTGAGCAGTCGGTGTTAAGTTTTGCGTTTGTTTATCTGCAAATACCAAATCTGTAGTTATTGTGATAAGGGCTTAGGCAAATGATTAAAAAATGTCCAGTCCTAATGAAAAGTGTTTAAATAGAGCGAAATAGAATTATAGAACGACTATAAGATGCCCTGTGCCTAGTTTTGGTTCACAAAGCTGCACAAAGTACGGTTTAATAACTAAAGATTGAAAGGACTCCAATACCTTTATCAATTATATGGCCGCTAATATCGATTATACGCTTTAAAGTTGCTAGTATGCATATTAGATTTGCAGATGTCTAAGGATTAACAGTTGAAATGGGAACTGAAAAGGAAATTCGATCATATTCCGCCCGTCCCGAATTTGAAGTTTATTGTCTCGCCCCGATGATTTTAAAACTAATCCTTCGGGACCCGAATACAGACCCATTTTCTTATATCATGAAAAACTTAAGTAATCATTGGTTTTTAATTTTTCTTATTGCTGACATTTAGTTTTAGTTTCCTGTGTAGACCTGTTATTTTAAAGATAACATGTCATTGTTTTGAATATTTATTTAAATTTCTTTATGAAATATGGTTTCTTCAAAGTATGCTGCTTGCAGAAAACGCCTTTCTTATGTTTATCAATACAGATGTTTTTCAAATTAGTATTTTTTGTTTGTTTGAGTAAAGAACTTGGCATGTCCTTATATACCTGCTGTTGCTTTATAGCCAAATGATATTATAACCCTCTTTAAAGCAATAAACGTTGTTTTTTTAATGTGGTCTTTATATAGTATGCCAATATGTAAGTTGGCCACAAGCAGCTGCAGATAAGCCCAAGGCCAAGCAAGCCAGATAAATACTTATATTATGTATAGATATATTTTGATAAATAATCTATCAAAACACATACAGACATTTACTTAAATTCAACCCAAACTGATCATCATGCTCACAACAAGACCTCGTCACTATCCACAGCATGTTCCGGAGACGGTAAAGTCTAAGAAACATTACCACTACAGTTACGTTCACAGGATCAGTATGGAGTCCTGGCGCAAATTGCGAGCACGCCTGGAAACTAAACAGCTGCCGGAAGATGTGGACGATGGCTTGGAAACGCTGGAGGAGTACACTCAGCGATGGCGTTCCGTGCGCATCATTTACTTTACAATGTTCCTAATGGCGCTGGGTTTTAGCATCATATTAACAGGCATTTGGCCATTCCTGAGCGAGGTGCGTGCTCTGTTAATCCTCAAATATGCATATATCACACAAACACATTCCTATAGCTAGATCCCACTGCGGGCAAAGAGTTTATGGGTCTGATTGTAGCGGCTAATCCATTGGGACAAATGATTTTCAGCCCCATCTTTGGCTGGTGGGGCAACAAACTGGGCACAATACGCCTGCCGCTGTTGCTCTCGCTGGGGCTCTTTACCATTGCCAGCGCCACGTATTCCTCGCTGGAGCTGTGCTCGGAGAATGTCAAATACTGGATGCTGGCCTCCCGATTCCTCATCGGTATCAGCTCGGCAAATATTGCACTCTGCCGCTCCTATCTGTCAGCAGCCACGCGGCTCAGCGAGCGCACGCATGCCGTCTCCATGGTATCACTGGCCCAGGTGCTGGGCTTTATCATTGGCCCTGGATTGCAGGCGCTGGTGACACCGCTGGGCCGCAATGGTCATGTGTGGCTCTGGGGCAGCATGCATGTGAATATGTACACTGCCGCTGGATGGATTAATGTGATCATGAGCATGTGTAACTTTCTAATGTTTCTGCCGAACATATTTGAGGTATGTCACTAGAATTATTTATAACTGTGGAACATTATGGCAAACTTTCTTTCCAGGAGCACAAAATAGCCGCTCGAGAGATTATGGTAATGCAAGGTGGCACCTCGGAGCGCGAAACATGGAAGGCAATTAAACCGAACTACTATTCCGCCTGGACGCTGATTGTTGCCTTCTTTGTACTGGTCTTTAACTTTGTGCTGCTGGAGACGTAAGTCTTCCTACTGATCTACATAAACTCATTACACTCATCATGTTGCTTCCTTCGCAGGCTGGGCACTTCACTGACCATGGACATGTTTGCCTGGACCAATGATGAAGCCCTCTACTATATGGGCATATTAATGGCTATTGCAGCAATAATATCGCTGCTCACCTTTGTACTCATTGAGCCAATGTGCAAACTCTTTGCCGAGCGTTATGTGCTCATCTGGGGTGGTTTCTCTTTGATGGTACTGGGCCGTTTGCTGTACATACCCTGGGGACCTGATCCGCCCAAGCTGGCCATAGCTTACAACGCTACCGCCAATATTAGCAACAATGATCCCATGTACCTGGGCTGTCCAGCATCTCAGGATTGGTGCCCCAATCTGCCAGCGCTGACATTGACACAGTTCATCATTGGATTTGCACTGACATCGGTGGGCTATCCCATTGGCGTTACGCTTATCCAGACAATATTCTCTAAGGTGCTTGGCCCGCGTCCGCAAGGCGTCTGGATGGGCATGATGACCGGCGCGGGTTGTTTATCTCGTGTCATGGGTCCCATTTTCGTTGGCTCCATTTATACACGTCTGGGAACCTACTGGACCTTCGGTTTTACATCGATTATGATGCTCGTTTCCATGATATGGCTGCTGTGTAGCAAGTAAGCATCAGACACTCGATCTTGACTAGAACCTTTTCTAATCTTTCTTTATATCCAGTAAAGTACTTATACCACCCAAATTCGAGAAGCCTGTGAAACCCGTGGAGCTTCAAGTTATGCATCATACCAATGGCAGGACCAACGATGCAGATGCAAGCCCGCCCATTAGCGACGAATCGGATGAGCTGCTGGCGGGGTCCAAGACAATCCGCCTAGTACCCGCATCCACTTCCCAGGCGTAGCAGCAACGAGGGATCCAATATATTACTGATTACTGCCTTTAAGTTACAAGTTCTGCATGAATTTCTAGATAATAATCTTACATTAACGATATTACACAAATATATATTTGCTAATCAAGAGTAATTAATCATTTAAAATCTGTGGATATTGTTTAGAATGCATTTTCTATCAATACCCCAGAGCAGAGAATAGACATGATTGCTTAAATTTCGTCAAACTTTGTAAACCATAATGTAATACACAAGTTTGGTCGTCATACTTATGAGATAAATCAAGAAATCAATTTTTTTAATGCCGAACAAAACGTTTGTTTTCGAATGATCGTTTCTAAGGTAGATAAGATATAGTGATCCATTCCAATGGCTTTAATATACATAGCTAGCAAACCCAATTCCTTCGATTTCAATTCAGTACATTTTATTTTGATTTTACAAAGCACAAACAATTATTGTAGTTTTATTGGAATATTCTAGTCGCACAAATCCATTTAATTGTAGTAGTCTATGCTTAAGAATGAACTCCTCGGATGAAATAATGATACAACATATACATATAATGCAGACTAAGTTTGTTACATGCCACACATTATATTGTTGTCGTCACTATCAGTCAAACAACGCTACAAGATGTATGATTAGTATGAGAAGGATGCCTAAAGCAGTGTTCTATAATTAGTTTATTTTTGTTATTGTTAAGTTAATTTATGCGTGCGGGTCTACCAAGACGGCGGGTGCCACATACTTATAAACGGCAACTGATGGCCTGGCAACCAGCTAAGGATCCAACATGCAGCACAGTTGAAGCCATTATAGTTGTTGTAAACAGGCAGAAATGGTGGCTCAGTTGTTTCAAATGCACCACTCCAATCATCTCCCGTTATCACTCAGCTGCTGCCGTGATAATAAAACTCATCTCAGTAAGGCGCATACCGACGTCCTGGCGGCGATGGACCGCGCATGCCGCGTGACGAAATCATGCGCTCGTCAAAGGAGTCACGACTGAAGTCTTCATAACCGTGCGGTGTGGGCGACCTGTTGGCGATTTTAATATGTTAGTATCAACAGTACAAGAGCTCATCCTTTAGATAAAGCCAAATTCATTTAGAGTTGTTGCGAGTCTTTTCTAAAGTGTCACCTTACCCGTAGCGACTCATGCCGTTGCTGCTGCGCGGTGGCGGAGGTGAGCGCCGACTGAACATGGTATCATAGCCACGGGAAACGCTGCACGAGCGCAGACTGCCACTGAGCGGTGGGGGCAGCGGCATAGGCTCGCGCCGCGATATCGGCGGCGGTGGGAAGTCACGCATGCGCGATGTCTGATACCGACGCTCATAAAGATCTCGTGAGTCTTCAAAACGGCGGTCATAGTAATCGTAGTCCTGTAGGCGTATAAAGAGATCAAATTATAATAACAAACTATTACAATTTGATATTTTGCAAAATGTATAAACATTGGTCGATTTAAAGATTAACTGTTGAAAAACCCTTTGCAGAAAAGTTGTAAATGTTTTCGATTGTTTCGATTTCTATGACGATATTTCCTTCGCTTTGGAACAGGACGTTGCTTAGTAAAACTGGATAAATTCACAGCAGCTTTTGTCTTTTACTAATAAATATTGAAGGTTTTTCAAGTTTTCAGCCATTTTTTGTCATAACAATATTAGAAACACAGAAAAGTTTTGAAAAATGCGTTTTCTAGTGAATAAGAAAATTGATATTGATAACAGTAAAATTTTAAAAAGTGGACATATTTTTTTAAATGACCGTTTTAATTAAAATGGACCTAAAACTTAGAGAATGGTTTCAAAGAAATTTATGGACGGAAATGGCTATTTCGACTCGGCTTTTGATAATGATCAAGAATATCTATTAAGTTTAACCCTCTGCAAGGGTATGAAAAGTTCTATCCTGAACAAGTTCTAACCAATTGTTTTATGCTGCTAATTGTTCTAACTATTTTTTGATGTGCTATGTTCTAAATACAAATCTGTTCGTAACAGCGACAACAAAGATATGGTTTTTAGACGCCATTCAAATGATAGTCGAACTGAAGAGAGTTAATTGGTCCAGTTAAAAAAGTTCAATGTACACAGCTATGTTAGGAGCAACATTAAATCTGTATATAAGATGGAAATATTTAAGGTAATTCTGAGCACAGTTGAATCTTTGAACCGACCCGGCGAGAGTAGCCAACGCAAGAATGTTTGGTACACTGCATTTACCCTAAAGCCGTCCATAATGCGATCACGCAGGAATGGCGGCGGCGGCGGTGGCGGCGGATACGGATCACGACTGTACATGCGATCTCTGTAGCCGCCGGCGCTGAGAGGTGGTGGCGGCTCGCGTCCACCGGTGCCTGTCCAACGCGGACACTCTTTCGACCAATGACCGGAACGGCCGCAACGATAACACTGCTCCGGATCGCCCATGCCCGGCTTGGGGCGCACACGACTGGTGGAGACCTGAACCTTGAGCGGCTGACCATCGACAACGCGACCGTTCAATTCCTTGATAGCATCCTGCACATCACCGACGCAGTCCAAATGCACAAAACCATAGTTACGCACAATGTCGCACTCGACGACGGTGCCGTATTTCTGAAATAGTTCGCGCACCTCCGGCGCACGCGTTTTATCGGTTAAGTTTCCAACGAAGATTTTCGTTGTCGGCGTATTTGGGGCGCGTCGGCTTTTGGCTGCCTCCACTTTGATGGCATTATCGTTCAATACGTAACCGTTCAAGTGCTGTATGGCATCCCGACCCTGCTGCTCGGTTTCCATATGCACAAAGCCATAGTTCTTCACCACATCGCATTCGACGACAGTACCGTATTTTTCGAAAAGTGCACGCAATTCGGTTGCCTGCGTCTTTTCATCAAGATTACCGATGAATAACTTGAACGTGCCGGCTCCGGGCATCACGGCGGCGTTATCACCTGCGGAGTCGTCCACGGTTCTTGCGTTATGATAATATCTTGTGAAAGGAATCGGATCTTAAGCTTTAGCGTTAGCGTACGCGGTTAAATGTGTATATTTTACGCGTTTTTTGACTTTTGACGTGGGTGCAGCGCTGCTTGAGAGCGACGACGACGACAGCGACAGCGATCGCGACCTCAAAGTGAATGAAAGAAGAAGAAGCAATGCAATTTTCATCTTGATTTTTGGACTGAGGCAGTGTGCAATTAATTCGTAGCAAGTTACAACAATAAAAGCTAACAACGCGTCCATTTAACTCTAGATTAGACACATGCACAACGCGTGAAAAATTATTTCAATTTTCACACAATACAAAACAAGATGGCGGCGACAGCGACAGAGACGGCGGCTAGGCGGAAAACGTTGTGGGTGGCAGCACGGCGCCTTCAATGTTTCTAAATATGCTTAAATATTTTAAGACTTCTTACCTGTGCAGCCTTTTTGAATAACCGAAAAATATTTTATTTTTTATTTTCTTTTCTTGTTTTAGCAGCACGAACAAATTTCTACTTTCACACACTTTTTCAGCTGAAGAATGATTTGTATACATATATAGAGAGATATATATACAGAGCTGCTAAGCAAAATAATCGATTGCATAGATTTTGTGACAATCGATAAAACTCTTTACGAATGACCATATTGAGTAAATTTGGATTAATTCAATAAAATTATATGATATTTCCTAGCTAGTTGTCTCATTTTTAAATAAAATTGATTACTAAGCACGCATTTACACGAGGGCTTTAAAGCAGGCTTTTACGTCGAGTTTTTATTTGTAGGAACAAGGCACATGCGGGTGGGTGCTTATCATATCGTTAGTCTTTTTTCGATTTCAAACTTGCAGTGCTGCATTTATCGATTTTATATGCTTTTCTTATCGTTTGCTCAATATTTCATTAAGGCCGCTCATTTTACGTTTGTTGGCTTTTATCAATTTATATTAATATGTGGACAAAAGAAGCGGTGAGGCTCCTACTGGAGCTTTATGAGCAGCACGAGCATTTGTATGATACTAAGCACAAGGATTATAAAGATTACACTAAGCGTTCGAAGTCGATGTTTACAATTTGCGAAGGCCTCAAAGAACAGATCCCAAAAATAACAATAAATGATATACGACTGAAAGTGCATACGATTCGATCGCAATATATAAAGGAGAAGCGTCTTATTAATGAAAGTAAACAAAACACGACTGACCCAGACGATATATATGAGCCAAAGCTGTGGTTTTATCCGCTACTGCAATTTCTAGACCCCCACGCACATCCACGGCCTTCGTCGCTCAATCGTTCTGTGGTAAGTACAAATATATTAAATAATTTTTAAAATTCCATAACATTAGAGAATTGCTACAGAAATATAAAAAGGATGAGACTGTGTATGATCCCAACGAGTGTCTAAACACCTACAGGCTGCCATCACCATCCCGCCGTTCTGCAATTTATTCAAGTGTAGGTGATCACTTATAACTAGACAACCACAAGAGAACAAGAGCATTAATTTGTGTATGGATACTTAATTGCAGGACTCTTCAAATGACGAAAATGATTGTAATCAAAGCGAAGTTGAAATTAAATTGGAAAAAAGCGACAGTAATGACTCGGAGTCATTAGTATCCCAAAAACGTTCAAGGCGGTCTTTAAGCAGAATTGGAGTAGGTGTATTGGCAAACATGTATGTTGTAAAGGTTATTTTAAACAAAATTGATTTTTTTAGGAATCGTTTACACAGACGCTTCAAGATCAAATGGACGAACTGAAGCGGTTACTTACATCGCGAAAGGATGAAAAAATTCAATATGAATGGCTGGGTCAGCAAGTCGTTTGTGAGATTAACAACTTAAAGAACGAAGAGATTCAACGCGACACTGCCTGGAAGATACAAAGCGTAATACGAGAAGCTATATTAGAAGATGTCGCTTTTAGCAATAGTAAATAATGCGTAAGATGCATGCCTTTAACAGTATCGTGTAAATCTAAGAACACGCAGAATATTAACAGGAATTTGTTAAAAAGCCTCTGTTAAAGTCCTAATGTAAATGTGTACGGCATAGAGAGCGGCAAAGGCAGTTTGAATTATCCGACTAAAGAAGCAGAACTACCCTCAATGATCGATGACTGTTGCTCTCAAGAGTTAACAATTAACACTCTTATTACTTTTATAGTTTAATTAATTCTTCGTTTAAGCTTTGTTAAGAATGTTTTTGTTGGAAGTGCTAACATTTAAAATATTCATACATACCATGTATTAAGGTTAAGCTATTGAAAACATGAAACATACAGACGTACAAACTTATACTTACTGATTTAATTGGTCGCAGGTTATATTATTTGATAAAAATTAGCTGTTGTTGTCAAAGAGTGTTTTCACCTTTGTTCTCCTTGAATTATTCCGCATGCTTGGAGCACAAAATAATTTTATTTGAAGCGCTCTTTCGGCTTTACTTGGGTTAGCGATAACGATAATTAACGAAAGGAAATATGAGATTTTCTACCTAAGAATTGTCAGTGTATTTACACTAGGACTTTAAGCCAGGCTTTTGCTCGAGTGTTTTTTTTTCTTTGTTTAAGGCCTTTGCACACTTCAAATGAAATGCTAAATGCAAAATGAATAAATTCCTATTACAAATAGGAATTGGTTCCATTTCTTTTTTTAAAATGGAGTTTATAATTTCCTGAGCATTCCATTTGAAGTGTGCAAAGGCCTTTTAGAGGGAAAACGCAAGCAGCTGCGTGCTTTTTGTATCGATAGCCCTGTTCTTAATCGATTTCATGATTGTCGTTTTTTTGTGTTTTCTCAATATTAATTTTTAAGTCCGCAATTTTTATGTTTTTTTGGTTTCTTTCAATTCTTTCTTTAAAAATAATGTGGACAAAAACGTCTGTGGCGCAACTAATAAAGCTTTATGAGAAGCACGAAAATTTGTATAACGCTCGTCACAAGGATTATAAGGATCGCGCCAAGCGTACGAAATCACTGTTTACAATTTGCGAGCGTCTCAAAAAAAAGAATCCAACAATAACAATCGAGGATGTCAAAAATAAAATGCATACAATTCGAACGCAGTATTCAAAAGAGGTGCGTCTAATAAATGAAAGTAAAATAAGAGCCGCTGGCCCAGATGACATACATGAACCAAAGTTGTGGTTTTATCCACTAACGCGATTTTTAGACTCACACGCACAGACACGATTTTCGTCGCTCAGCCTTTCTTTGGTAAGTACAAATGTATTTAATAATTTTAAAAAGACAATCAATAGCTTTTGTTTACTCTCACAGGACTTAAAAAAAGATGAGAACGGGTCTGATCAAACCGAGTCTCTAAACAACTACATACACCCATCACCATTCAGCCGTTCCACTATGGATTCAAATGTAATTGATCATTTATAGTGGACAAGAGCATTTATTTATTTGTGTATACTTAATTTCAGGACTCTGCAAACGATGAAAATGCTTGTGATCAAAGCGAAGAGGAAATGGAGCTAGAAGGAAACTACGTTGAAGTCTCGGAGTCATCAACGTCCGAAGATATTAGAGTAAGTGCATAGTTAAGCTAGTACTGCCAAGGTACAATTAATAAAGTATATCTGATTTTTTTAGAAATCATTGTTAACGCTTCAAGATCAAATGGACGAACTAAAGCGATTAGTTGCATTGCGAATGAGTGAAAAAATTGAATATGAGTGGTTGGGGTCGCAAGTAGTTTGCGAGATTAACAACATAAAGGACGAAGATATCCGTCGCGACACGGCCTGGAATATACAAAGCACATTACGAAAAGCTATTTTAGATGATGTCGCTGGTCGCGACAAGAGTTAAGGGGAAAGCTGTATGCCTGCCACCGTACCCTATGAATATATTAAAAGACGCCGAACTCGACCAGAACTCCGTTTAAAGTTCTCGTGTAAATGTAGTCTAAGTGATACATGTACAAAAACAGTTTGAATTAACTGTCATTAACGAAGGAGAACTGTTGCTCCAAAGAGTTTAGAATGTAAAACATGTTGTCTTTTAATTATAAATTAAATATAACTGTTATTTCATTGTTTCAATTTGATTAAAAAGGCGTATTCATATATACATATGTATATATTATATAACGTGTATTAAGTTTAACTTAATGCGAATGTAATGCATTATTTATTTTTTTTGGTGTGGATCGAGTGACATATATGTACATACATATTCATCCACGCTCCGATAATCGCCTCGGTCTGAGGCTTATACATATTTTAAAATTATTATATAATATTATCGAATTTTTCTAGCAATGGAACTTTCAAAATAGCCAAATTGGCATCTGTGGCTAGTTTCAAAAACTGATTACCCCAAACATATAGCCTTCGACTCCACAAATATCCATAATATCTATTTCGCACAAGGTATGTTTTCCTAATAAATATGAAGATTAATAAATGTTTACTTTTTATTTACTAAATTTTCTTTTTTAAGTTGAATGTTAAATATTGAAAAATGATGTTAAATAGAATGCGTTTGACTAGAGATAATTTATTTAATTATATATTTTTGGTTGCCATAGCCCTATGCGCTATAGCGGACATAGTATACATTAAGGGTTAACTCTCTATAACTTTTACATACATTTGTATAACTTTATTATGTCTTCTATATAGCCATACTAGGCACAGGGTATACAATAAATACTGAAAGCGGAATGTAATGCAGTTACATATAGCCCTCTACGGAGACATGTTGCCATTGGCCCTGTAAGAAAGTACGAAATCAATAAAGTTTTATAAAGATGCATTATTTGCACACATACCGCAATGCCGAGGTTCCAGCCGGCTCCCGCGGGATTCTCATTGGTTATGCCGCACCGTCGGCAAACGATGCCATTTAGGGAGATCGCCCACACTTCTTTTCCCACAGACACGGAACGAAAGCCGCAGTGTGTTTCTGTGTGTGGTGGGACATTAGCAGCATTTGGCAGAAATTGCCAGTGGGAGCCCTCCGGGAATGTGCGCGTTATTTCCTTGCGTACAGCTAGTCTTTGTTGATTGTCCAATGCCCAAATGCCAGCTCGGCCAACGCTTATGGCCTTAAAGGTAACGCCAGCGGGTGCCTCCACTTGTTGCCAGGCATCACCGCACGGATTAAGCTTGCTAATACCATAGCGAAAGAAGATCATACCATTGCGGGCAACCGCCCAGACCTGACCTGTAGGCGACAAACTGATGCCAATCAGCGGCTGATCGCTCACAATGTGCTCCCAGGTGTCGCCGCGGGGATTTAACGTGGAAACGCCATGTCTGATTAGCACATCACCATTGGAGGCAACGGCCCAGGCGGCAACGGGCATATCTTCGACATTAAGTGCGCTGTCCACATCATCGTCAAGCACCTGCAATGAAGCATCGAGTATTTTGGAGTGACTAAGCTCCTGCCACGGTCCACTGCTACTAAGGCGACACTTTTTCATCCAACGTCGCCGACGCACACAATCGGTCAGCTTTTTATGCGCATGATAGGTGGCCGGGAAATCAATTGCATACTGCCAACCTTCCTTGTCAGCGCCTCCGGGTATATTATAATCAATAGCCCAGTCCGATATCCATTCGCAGTGCGTGGACAGCAATTTTGTGTGTTCCTTACTGCGCTTCTGTCGTCCACTTGCATCGCTCCACATGTGTCGATCTGTAGGCAAGCTTTTGGCAGTGAAGCCGCTGATAGGATTCCAGCGCTGGTTCTCATATACATAGTATGTGTGCGTATCCATCATAGCGTTTATCTTGCCCGAACCTTCCAGTCCCTTTAGAAACATGCCGCCCCAGCCTCCGTTATACGCCCAAGCCGTATTATCGCAGGCAATGCCCCAAGCGACATCGACGCCGCTGTTATAAACACGCTTAACATGACCGCCCATCTGGCGCCAGTGCATCTGCTGCATTGAAACTATCAGCGAGGGTGAACGATACAAGACACTAAACAGCTTGACACGCCCACTCACATAGAGGCAGGTGACCGCCGCTGGATCCGTGCGATATTTATAGTCTGCGTAAAGTGCATTGTTCACGAATATCTGATACTGATTCTGAAGAGCCCTGTAAATGTGGTTTCAATGATAATTAAAATGGAAATACTGATAAGCGCTATATGAAATCACCTGATTTTTACCGTAAAGCTAGCACCGGGCGCAAATGCCATACGGTCATTGCGTATTTCCTCCAGCCACTCCGAGTCTGTCATTGAGTTGAGAACGGTTGTGCGCTCATTGAAACGTGGATTCACATGCAGGGCAATGACCCGGAATTTCTCCACACGATGTGGCAGCGCCTTAATATTCGAATGGCACTGCAAATCGAAGCGTATTTGATCGGCATCATCGTAGACACAGCCCGCAATTTCCAGCTCACTGCCACAAGGCATGCTAAAAATATTTTAAGGAAAAATGATTGAAAACCATTCGCATTTTCACGGTGCAATCGAATATGCCTCCGTCTGCCTTTTTCAGTTTTGAGTGAAGTAAGTATTGATTGTACTAACCCATTGTAGAGCGTATTGTAGTATGGTGTCTCACACGTGGTTACATCCATGCGTTCAACGTAATGAGCATGACCGTTGGGCAACTTTTCTAGTTGTTGGGATTTCATGTTGGCCGCATCGAAGACAAACACATCACCTAGTTCGCTTGTTAGCCAAATGGCATTGCTGGCTGGCTTGCCCAACAACATATTGATTTGGCTGCATACCGAGGATAAGTGGGATAGCCAGTCCTCCATTTCGGCATCACTGGGGAACTGCAGTACTACGGGGCTGCAGTTAATGGGCAGATGAACCGCATGGATGGCCAGACGGGGTGAGCCCGGTTCGCTGCAGCATTGCACGCACGTAATATCGGAGAGCGTAAACTGTATTTTGGTTGCAGCACCATCGGGACTGAGCACTGTGAAGGTGCCGGAGTCACTGCTGTCTGAGCTATCGCGTCCGTTGCCGTTGCCACTGACCCACTCCAGTTCTATAACGCAGTCGTCGTATTCACCAGCCGGATGGCGATAACGTGCATCCGCCGATTTAATCCAGGATGTTAGCTCGACGGCCTTTTCAAAATGCGTTACCTGCTGCAACTTGGCCAAGTTCTGCTGTCGTCGCTTTAGTTTATCAAGTATGTCGTTGCGCCAATTGGGATTCGCATCAGCTTTGCCATCGCTGGATAGATGATCATTGAACCAGTTGGGCATGTTGTTGACATCGACGGTGACAGCGCCGGTAGCCACACAGCTCCACATGACCGCACACTCTGTCCAAAACTGCGAGCCATTGTGATCATCATCTTCACCAAGAAACGCATCTGAGCCATGTGCCGATTCTGACTCAAACACTGCCGAGTCGCTCTCCGGATGCGCCTCAGTGCCAACCACAGATCCCACGCTACGCACCGGCGACCAGGCACGCGGATTCTTTAACTGCGTCTCAAACTTGCCGCTTATCACAGCGATGTCAGCGGCAGGCGCACTTGAGGCATGCGACGACGTCTCGCGCAATGCTGTCGCCCGATGTTTCTGACGCTCGTTGAGATTCAGACTGCCAATGGTGGGCGGCGAGTCAGCGTTGAGTTTCCAACGTTCATTTTTTAAACGATTATTTAGCCCATTGGTTGACGATGCATTGCTGTGTGTAGTAAATGTTTCGATTACGGCACAAGTTTCCACCACGCCCTTCTCCTTTTCCTTTGAATACAGATTGGAGAAACTTTGATGCTTGGAGCCGGGCGTTGAACTGCTGCCGCCACTTTTGCGTGACACTATTGACAAGGAACTGGAAGAGCGGCTAATTTGCATAGAACATTGGATCTTTATCCATTTCTTGCCGGTGGGATCTGCGGCGCAAACGCCGGATCTATAGTATATAGCGCGATCCGCAGCGCCAATCGCAAACACCTGTTGAATGCCAAGAGTTAAATCGAGAATTAGCTAACAATTGCATCTATTAACGAGTTGTGTTTATTTATTAAAATTACCTGATCATTAGGAGCCACAGAGATCATCGATAGATTGCCAACCATTTCCACCCAGCCCCTGCCAATGGCGGCATCCTCACTTATGCCAGACGCATCGCCTTTGATGCCACGTCGAAACCAGGCATGGTGATCATTTGTAATACACCAGACCGCGTCTGTTCCCACCGAAATCTGCACGATACGTAGACCGCGTGCTGTATCCGTCTGTGCTGTTGCTGCCACTGGTGACTTAACGTCCAGCCACGCCTCACCCGACAAATTGTCGCGTGTTATGCCAGTGCGCACGATGACACGGCCGTTGTAGAGCACAGCCCAGACCAGACCTGTTGGACCCACACTGATCTGGGCAAGCTCACTACCGGTGGGTGTATTGATAGCTGTCCAGCGCAAACCCTCTGGCGCGGAGGCACTGACACCGGTGCGAAACATGGCCCGGCCGTGTGCTGTTATGGCCCAGACACAAAGGGTGCCGGCGCGGGCATTGGGTACTTGTGTGCCACCTATGGCCACATCGATGAAAGGCTCCTGTGTGGGATCTTTGTGCAAAGGGGCGACGGCACACCAGCTGTTGAGTGCAGCATAGCGCCTAAAGCGTATCCACTTGCGCCGTCTTACATACGAGTTCCATGACTTTTTGACAGAGTAGGAGGCTGGAAAATCCAGTGCGTACATCCAGCCATCTTCCGGCAACTGTTGACCATCCAGTTCCAGGTCCAGATGCCAATCACCATCCCATTGCCAGGCCATGGAGGGCAAGCGTATCTTATCCACGCTTCTCTCGATGCTGCCATCAATATTTGAATATTTATAGCGATCGGTAGGCAGCATCGTCTTTGCGAATCCCTCAATGGGCAGCCAGCGCTCATTCTCGTACGACTCCTCCTTAACACGTATTGGCACATCAAGTCCATGCACATGCACATACACTTGCCGATCCCCACCAATGGCCCACATATTGTTTGGAACTGCACAGATTTTCTTGAATTCCAAACCGAGATACGGAAATTCTCGCCATCCACTTGAGCTGGTGGACAGCGTGTGCACGCGTCCCTCGCTGCTGGTGGCAAACAGTAGACTGCTAGGCATGGCTTTTTCAGTTCCTAACTATATCTTTTTTGCTGCACTCTTTCTTTGTGTTCCATAGTGGCACGCATTTACAAGAAATTGATTTTCCGTTCAAGTTGTCTTGAAGTTGCCACATCGACAAACAAAAATTTGGAATCAGCTGGTAGAGAGAACGAGTGGCATCTTTATGCATTATTAGGGGTATTCCTGAATTAACTTAACCATTTCGAAGGAAATAATAATAAGCGCTTACACCAAATCGCTTTTAAAGCGCACAATGCCAAGAATATGTAAAAAAAAAACACTTTGAAACGTGCCTAAATAAAGCTAAATCGGCAATTAAAGATGTATTGAATATTTTGAAATACATATCTCGTTTTTTAAAGACGCTGTAAAGAGTTCCCGAGCTGCTAAATTTCACAAAACTAAAAATATTATGCTTAACAAAAACTACGATGAAATGCAGGTACTGGAAAAAACTCGGCATTCTTATTGAATCAAATAAAAAAGTTAAATAAAACTTTTATTAATAAATAAAATAAAACTTGTATGGAATTATTTAAGCTAAGCGCTGAAACAGAACAGCGCCTATATAGTACTTTCCTTTGGTTTCAAATGTTCAAATTTAATATCATTGACATAATGCATTGTATTTTAAATATGAGATATTCTATAGAGGTACACATTTTTTTAGAATAATAAATAACGAGCAAAGGGCGCAATAGTCTTTTTAAAGCTTGAAGGGAGGTGTAATTTCAAGAGTGCTGCCAGACTTTAACTAAAGGGGTTTTCAAACATTTTAATTTATTTTTAGACATATATAAGCTCTTTTTAAGTATTTGTATATAAAAATATTCTATTTAAAATTGCCTTTGTTGCATTGAGAATATATTGAACATGTTTTTTGTTATCTCTAAATGGTAAGTGGCCGTACGAAATATTGTCTGAGCTATCTGGCAGCCATTTGTGTACACGCAACAAAATAAAAACAACGCGTGTTTGTTTCATATACATTATCTGAGGCTCCGTAACTATATTTCCAAAACAGTTTACGTAGCAACCGTTATAGTTCCATTACGGGACCTGTGTCTCGCTCGCTATCGGTGCGAAAAAGAATGCCATTTCCCTTTTTGGATTTAATTAGCAACGTTTTTAAAAAGCCACCAGTAGACATGGAAAGCCTTCAAGCCCAGTTTGTGCGCGATACAATTGCCAAGAACAAGGTTACTATATTCAGTAAAACCTACTGTCCCTACTGCACAATGGCTAAGGAGGTAAGTGGAAACGGGGACGAGAACTGCTGCTCGCCAATTAAATATTTTATGCAAAAAATCCATATTATTTACAGCCATTTCGCAAGCTGGATGTGAATGCAATGATTGTAGAACTGGATGGACGTAAGGATGGCGATGAAATTCAATCTGTACTAGGCGAGATGACTGGCGGTCGCACGGTCAGTTCAAGAGCATGCAATTAATTTATTATTTGTTTAATTTAACGTTTAACCTTTGTACCCCACAGGTACCCCGCGTTTTTATAAATGGTGAATTTGTGGGCGGCGGCACGGATATTAAGCGCATGTACGAAATGGGAACGCTGCAGAAGTACTTTGAATAGTTTAAGTTGTTTTATAATGATACTATTTAGCTAAATTGTATACAAATTATAAACATTTTTTGGCTTTTAAGTTGCATATTCGAACTTTCTCTTCTAAAATTAATGCGGGAAGAAGGGAAAATTGCCTATATTTCTAATAAAAGCTCCCACTATCAGAAAAAGTAGCTTAACTGTGTTATTCTGCAAAATTGAATGAGGAATTAACAAATCTGCATAAGAATAGTTAAATTTGTTAAGAATTTTGGTCTATCGACATTTGTAGCACAGCGATTCTTTGTATATCGATTTATCGACACGCAAAACAGATATCGACAGGTGCTTTCATTCGCCCATGTAAATAAACAAAAGCTATGACTGATTTAGTGCGCGGTGAAGCTTCCGAATCAGACGAGGAGCAAGACAAGCACAAGGTATTTAAAGATTAACGCTAACTTGCCAAATCTCTCTAAGCAACAAGTGTCTGCAGATATTTGCAGCGGAAGTTTCCGGCGAAGCAACCGAGGAGGAAGATGAGGAGATCTATGAGCAACCGCGCAGTAGCAGCGTAACCGCATCGCTTTATCGCAACAATCTGCTGCAGCGCAAACTAAGTAAATCTGAGCTACTCCATTTAACAGCAGATTTAATCAATTGATTCATTTAACTACAGTTGAGAGTAACATTGCCATTTGGAGGGCTCTAACGGCACTGACACGCAGCTTTGTGGTAAACGCCTCCAAGCAGCTGCTGACCACCGATCAAATGCTCATCAAATCTCAGGTTTCCTTGCAATCGGCGCACACAGCGCTACGGCAGGCGCAAAGGAATACAGCACAGTTGCAAGGCCGCACAGCGTCCGCGTTAACGTGCAGTTTTCTGCCCGTTATACAACTAAAAGAGTTAAGCAATATGTAGCAAAGCAAAAGAATATGTTTATACACTTTATAAATAATAAACGAACAAAGTAGACTAATCCTCAGTATCCGAATTGGCCGCATACACTTGACTATTGGGCGATGGTTCCCGCGGCACGTACGTATTTTGAAAGCAGCGTGAGAATATGGTGCGCATCTTGTGGCCACGCTCACGCTCTGGTGACTGTGGTATACATTCGTCCTCCTCGCCATCCTTTTCTTCCTGTACAGGCATTAGCGTGGGTGGCGCATCATCTTCCGTATTGAAGAAACACACTTCGGTGCTACCGGGCATCATTACTTGACTGGCCTCTGCAGCATCTGAGACGGCCAGCAGCATGGCCTCCTCGTCAGCTTCTTCTTCAACCAGATCCACAGTGTCACCATGGGCCAGCAGACGTGCGGGTTGCACAGAAGCTGCCTCCGACGGGCGCACTTCACGACGCTCATGAAACCGAAACAGGGACGTATCCGAGTCCGAAAGCGTAGTTTCCTCAGCCAAACGCCGTTGTTTTTGCAGCGTAGCTGGTCCAGCTGTGGTGCTCTTACGCTTATGCGTTACATTGGGCAGATCACACGTGGTGATATCACGTGGACAGTAATCATCTGAGAAGCTAACATCGTCGGGTGACAACGTTGATAGAATCAACAGACATTCAATCTCCGAGTGTTTCTTAATCTTCAAAAAGAAAGGTCTACCCGCATCGTCAAACTCCAACGTTATTTCTGCATTTAGTGCTTCAGCAAAAAGCAGAAAGGCACGAAATTCCTTAATACAAAGTGTAATGACCGTGTCTTGGGCCACCTGATAATGTGTAAATTCACTTGGTTTTAGTTTCAGCTGCGAACGCATGAACTTGTCATTGACACGCGCACCCTCAATGTAATTTTTAGCTGATAAGCTGTCCGGTTTTGCCTCCAACGTCAGTTCCTCCTCAGAGGCATTAAAGCTATTCGAGATTTCCGTAAACAACTTGTAATCGCCACGAATGCTGTGTAAATGTAAATATATGTTTATTGTAATAAATAAGATCCTATCAATTGGACTTACACATTGGCACTCTGATCGGTTGGTACAGCCGATGTAATGTTCTGTTCATCCAAAATTGCAATGAGCGCCTGCTTCATGGTCTCCAGCTTGCAGCGTAGATTGACTTGAAGTTTGGTGCGATCACCCGCGATGCTCAGCTCGCAGTGCTCGACCTGCAACAAGTTGTTGAGCCTGGCGTTATGTTATACCAATCAACATGCACGATACGCACCTGTTTCATATTGCGAAATACACCAAGGCAGGGCTTCATGGCAATTTTACAGTAACAATAGCCACTGGGCGGCAGCTGAAATGTATCAAACATGGTGCGACTGAAGCGTATGCTGCCCACAGCCGAATGAGTTGAATTGATGGTGCGCATTTGTAATCCCTGGGCATCAGCTTCAATGAACAGCTCCTTGCCCACTTTGGACAGGGATTGCATGGCTTTGGCAATGACTAACAGAATAGTTATGAATTTAAAATAGCTGTAACAACAGCATTATTATTATTTACTACTTACTTCGCGCATTGCTTCCTTCCAATGTGCACTTCATTAAATATAAAAAAATTAGTTTAGTCCAGCCAAAAGTTTCGGCGCGCTTTTTTAGTTTATAAACAAAGCAGCTGCAAGCTGAAACAGCTGACAAGCTTACAGTCCGGCAACGCTGTAAAGTAGATCAGACGGCTCACGCAGCAGATGAATAGCATTTCAGTTCATTCATAGGTTCTACTTTCAAGGGCGTACTCAGCTTTTCAGAAAAGGGCTCACGACCATTTTTTTGCAATTGAATTGCAATGATTGTTTGCACATTACTTTAAATTCAGGGATATACTTTTCCGAATGTATAAATGTTGACATTTATTGATGTCGAACACCTCTTATTTTCTATAAGCTGGTTGGTAATTTAGTTTTTGGTTTTATTTCTCGTTGCTTACTTTAAAACACGATTACACTAGGAAAAGGTTCGATTGTACAAATGGGTTAATAGCTATATGATTCTGCAGTCAAAAAAGAATGCATGCTATTGCATGCCACTTTCGCTGCATAGTCAAGAACTTTTTTTTGCTGGGTGCTTGAACTGCACACCTGGCCAAATTTTCAGCAAGCTGGCAACGCTGCCCGGCCGGTAAAACGCCACATCAGTTTTTCGCCTTAAATTTAATTAACAAATAGAGTTTTGCTGCAGAAAACAAAAGTGTGGTGCTGTGTGTCTATTTTATAAATTCCACAATTATTTGCACGCATTGCGACATGTGCATATAACAAGCAGATCCTTACACACACACACAAACACACACCCATAGGGGTACGCACAACAAAAATGTTACGTCTCTTGTGTGTTTTGCTGGTGACACTGCTAGCATCTGATGGCGTCCTGGCTGGAGAGTCGTCAAGTCAGAGTTATCCAATTACGACGCTCATTAATGCCAAATGGACGCAAACGCCATTATATTTAGAAATTGCCGAGTATCTGGCGGATGAGCAGGCTGGTCTGTTCTGGGACTATGTGCAGGCTGTGACGGAATTGGACACGGCGCTCAATGATTACGGTAGGTGTTGAATGGGCTGGTGCATAGTTAATCGGTTGTTTCAAACGTACATTCTGTTGCAGATACGGAGTCGCAACAGTACAATGCAGCCTTGCAGCTGGTACGCTCGCATGTAAGCGCACCACAGCTACCGCTGCTGAAGTTGGTTGTCTCCATGCACAGTTTAACGCCACGCATACAAACGCACTTTCAATTGGGGGATGAGCTGCGTGCTGCAGGCGCCTGTCATGGCGATATTTATGCCCAGATTGGCACTGAGCTAGTTTGCAGCTTTGCGGAGCTGGCACAGAAGCTGAAGCTACCTTTTGAGGCGAGCAGCTTGGATGCAGACGTTGGTAGCTATAGCTTTGATCATGTTTACCCTGGCAGCGAAAACAATACGCGCACTGTAGTGCTCTATGGAGATTTGGGCAGTGCCAAATTTCGGCAATATCACAAGCTGTTGGAAGGTGCAGCAAATGCGGGCAAGGTGCGCTACCTGCTGCGTCATCAGCTGGCCAGCAGGAGTGAGCGACCTGTGCGCTTATCCGGCTACGGCGTGGAGCTGCATTTAAAGTCGACTGAGTACAAGAGTCAGGATGATGCACCGAAGCCGGAGGCGGGCGCGGGTGGCGCTGCTGCAGTTGACGAGTTAGCCAATGAAACGGATGTGCAGGGCTTTGACTTCAAGCTGCTCAAGTCCAAGCATCCAACGCTTAAGCGTGCGCTGGATCAGTTGCGTCAGCGTCTGCTTCAGGGCAATGATGAGATTGCGCAGCTCAAGGCCTGGGAATTCCAAGATTTGGGTCTGCAGGCAGCCGCCGCTGTAGCCGAAGTTCAGGGCGACGAGGCGCTACAAATTCTGCAATATACATCGCATAATTTTCCTATGCTGGCGCGCACGCTGCTTGCTCACAAAGTGACGGATGACTTGCGCTCGGAGATTAAGCACAATACGGAATCTCTGGGCCGCAGTTTAAATGTTGCACCACCGGATGGCGCTTTGTTTATTAACGGTTTGTTCTTTGATGCAGACACAATGGACTTGTATTCCGTGGTGGAAACGCTGCGCTCCGAGATGCGCGTGCTGGAAAGTCTGCATGGCAACAATGTGCATGGTAAATTGGCCGGCTCATTGCTAGCTCTAGACTTGAATAGTGCCAACAAGCGTGACTTTGCCATTGATATCAGGGATACTGCGGTGCAGTGGATCAATGATATGGAGCAGGATGCTCAGTACAGACGTTGGCCGGCATCGGTTATGGATTTATTACGCCCCACATTCCCCGGCATGTTGCGCAACATACGCAAAAATGTATTCAATCTTGTGCTCGTTGTGGATCCTGTGCAGTCGGAGGCACGTAGCGTCATCAAGTTGGCTGAATCCTTTGTTATACATACGGCGCCCATACGCTTGGGTCTAGTTTTCGATGCCAGAGGCGCAGATGCTGAAACTGCTGCGGATTACGTGGCCATAGCGTGTGCCTTCAATTATGTTAGCCAGAAAAAGGATGCACGTGCTGCTCTCAGTTTTCTCACCGACATTTATGCCGCTGTGGGCGAAACAGCTGCAGTTACCAAGCAGCACATCATCAAACAGCTAACCAAAGAGTTTACCTCGCTAAGCAACAGCAAAGCTCTGGATTTGCTGGGTGAGGATTCAGACTATGATTATGGCAGACAGCTGGCAGCAGAGTTTGTGCAGCGTTTGGGCTTTGGCGCAGTGCGTCAGCCGCAGGCATTGCTCAATGGCGCACCCATGCCGAGCAACATCATCAGCTCCGATAGCGACTTTGAGGAGGCCATTTTCACTGAGATTATGAGCCAAACAACGGCGCTGCAAAAGTCTGTCTATCGTGGTGAACTAACCGACAACGATGAGATGATTAATTACCTAATGAATCAGCCGCATGTTATGCCGCGCCTCAATCAACGCATACTTAGTCAGGATGATGCCAAGTATTTGGATATTAATGGTGTGCCCGCCAAGCAGCTGGGTAATCCTGCAGCGCTTAATAAGCTCTCCAATCGTGACATGACCGCCACGCTGATGGCAAATCTGAAATACTTTGGCGGCAAACAGAGCACTGAGCGCATTGGAGACGCCTCGCTGCAGTTCCTAACGCTTTGGGTATTTGCTGACTTGAACACAACGGAGGGACGCGAATTGGTGACACATGCGCTGGACTATGTGAAAAGCAGCCAAAGCGTCCGTTTGGCATTTATACCCAATACGGAGGGTTCCAGTGATAAGCGCAGCCTCAATCGTTTGGCCTGGGCGGCCATGCAGACGTTAGAGCCGGCAAAGGCAACGGATCAGGTGCTAAAATGGCTGCGCCAAAAGACGCAGCGCATTGAGGACATACCCAAACAGCTGGAGGATATCTTGGGCAGCACGGAGCTGCATTTAAAAATGATGCGCGTCTATGCACAACGCGTACTGGGTCTGTCTAAGTCACAGCGTCTGGTCATTGGCAATGGCCGGCTTTATGGTCCACTCGGCAACTCGGAGAGCTTTGACAGCGCTGACTTTGCGCTCCTGGCGCGCTTTAGCGATTTGCAATATGGTGAAAAGGTGCGCGAGGTGCTCAAAGAGTCCGCCACTGAAGTCCAAACCGATTTCAACAGCGACACGCTGCTAAAGCTCTATGCGAGTCTGCTGCCCAGACAAACCAAGACGCGTTTCAAGCTGCCTACTGATTTAAAAACTGCACACTCTGTGGTGAAATTGCCTGCGAAGCATACGAAGCTACCACACTTTGACATTATCGCCGTGCTGGATCCCGCCTCTCGCGCAGCACAGAAACTAACGCCCATCATAATATTGTTGCGTCAAACGCTCAACTGCCAGTTGCAGCTGTTCTTGACACCTGTTGCCCAGCACAGCGATATGCCGGTCAAGAATTTCTATCGCTTTGTCGTTGATGCCGAGGTACAGTTTGAAGCTAGCGGCGCACGCGCTGAGGGACCGCTGGCCAAGTTTAGTGGGCTGCCCGCTAATCCGCTGCTGACACAGCAGATTCAGGTGCCTGAGAATTGGTTGGTGGAGGCGGTGCATGCTGTCTATGATCTGGATAACATTAAGCTGCGTGACATTGGTGGACCTGTGCACAGTGAATTTGGCTTGGAGTATCTACTGCTCGAGGGTCATTGCTTTGATGCGGCCAGCGGAGCACCACCAAGAGGCTTACAGCTGGTGCTGGGCACCAAAACGCAGCCCACACTGGTGGATACAATTGTGATGGCCAATTTGGGTTACTTTCAGCTGAAGGCAAATCCAGGCGCTTGGACTTTGCGGCTGCGGGATGGCAAATCCTCAGATATTTATGCCATTAGCCATGCGGAAGGACCCAACACATTGCATCAACAGCAAACGAGTGCAGTTCAGGTGCTGATTACCTCGCTGCGTTCGCATGTGACCAAACTGCGCGTATCCAAGCGGCCGGGCATGCAGCACGCGGAGCTACTTTCCGATGACAGTGCGCCCGCACAGTCGGGCATTTGGAATAGCATTGCGAATAGCTTTGGCGGCAGCAGCGGCGCTACTGCAACGGAAGAGGATACGGAAACCATAAACATTTTTTCAGTTGCCTCGGGACACTTGTATGAGCGTCTGTTGCGCATTATGATGGTCTCGCTGCTGAAGCATACCAAATCGCCGGTAAAGTTCTGGTTCCTCAAGAACTATTTGTCGCCACAGTTCACCGACTTCTTGCCGCACATGGCCAAGGAATATAATTTCCAATATGAGCTTGTGCAGTACAAGTGGCCACGTTGGCTGCATCAGCAAACAGAGAAACAGCGCACAATTTGGGGCTACAAGATACTGTTTCTGGATGTGCTCTTTCCGCTCAATGTGCGCAAGATTATATTTGTGGATGCGGATGCGATTGTGCGCACAGATATCAAGGAGCTGCATGATTTGGATCTGGGTGGTGCGCCCTATGCGTATACACCTTTCTGCGATTCGCGGAAGGAAATGGAAGGCTTTCGTTTCTGGAAGCAGGGTTATTGGCGCAGCCATTTGATGGGTCGACGTTATCATATATCTGCTTTGTATGTGGTTGACTTAAAGCGTTTCCGCAAGATTGCGGCTGGTGATCGCTTGCGTGGACAGTATCAGGCGCTTAGTCAGGATCCCAATAGTTTGTCAAATCTGGATCAGGATTTGCCCAACAATATGATACATCAGGTGGCCATTAAATCGTTGCCGGATGAGTGGCTGTGGTGTCAAACATGGTGCAGCGATACCTCCTTTAAGAGTGCCAAGGTCATTGATCTGTGCAACAATCCGCAGACCAAGGAGGCCAAACTAACTGCTGCTCATCGTATTGTGCCCGAGTGGAAGGACTACGATGCGGAACTTAAAGCGCTATTGGCGCGCGTCGAGGATCATGAGAATCACAATAGCAGCAGCAACAGGGATACCTCTGCCGATGATGATGATGATGAGCATGTGGTCATCACAACGGAACCACCAGCGCCCGACCACGTACATGGCGAGCTGTGATCTCGCTGTCATTTATTTGTTTAGTAAATTTAAGCTTAATGTTCTTCATACTTGGTAAATACTAAATAAGCTAAGCTGTATACTAATCTGGCTAGCAACAAAAAAACAACCAACAATAAATTAGAAATTTTAATTAGCAATTAATTGAAAAAGTATCAAGCTTCAAGTCTTAAATGATTTTGCATTCCAAAAACCTCTCGCTACGATTTGAAATATGCTGAAATTATCATGAATACTAAATATAAAAAATTGAATGCAAACAATGTGAAAAGTTTTATTTATTTAGCAAAAAAAAAAACAAAACAGAAGAACTATCCAAAAATCCGTAGAAAAATTGTGTTTCCGAAAAATGTTTTTGTTTTTAAAGATAATGTTATCAAGTTTGCAGTCTGATAACGCTTGAAAAGATTTAATTGCAACTGTTTTCAATAAAAGTCATTCCATTTGTGTTTTTTACTTTATTATTAAATTATAACCTGAATTCATTGCATAAATTCGCGTACGTTATTATCTACATAAAGAAAATATTTATTAATATAATCATAGTTTTGGGTATAAGTTTTATGTTTAGATCATATTATTTTTAGAGAGATTTCTCTTGTCCGACTCTGGGGATCTAATGTTTTTTATTTTTTAAGGCAGACAGTGCAGTCCTAATTGTTTTAATGCTGCTTATTTTCAGAAATTGCGCTGAAATTTGCTTTTAGTCGAGAAAACATTGGGTTCTCTTTGTATCTTAAAGCTTGTATGTTAAGTTACCTACATATCTATTATTATTATACCCTGTACCCGTACAAATATGTGAAAATGGAGTGGAAAGTTGGGCAAATGTACATATGTAACAGGCAAGGCAGGCATCTCCGACCCTATAAAGCAATATATTTACGTTTAATCAGCTTAAACAGTCGATTTTGAAAGCCATAGAAAGAATTACAGCTGCTTTTTCAAAAATAATGTCTGGACTTTTGGCACACGTGTACATTTGCATGTAATTTGTATAGTATTATTATTTAAGAAACTATTGTTAGTAAAGAGAGCAGGGGGAAGCAGCTTGAAGTGTGTGTGGTGTGTGTGTGTGTTTGTATGTGAGTGTGTATTTGGTACATACATAAATATCGCACATATTTAACTAATTTTGCACAACTCAGCATATTTTTGTATTCATAAAAGCTATATATCTCAGTTGTGCTACAGTCATAATGATGTGAATATAGTTTGGCTTTCCTTCAAAGCCTTTGTGAAATTATTCGTTAAAGGAAAATGTAACATTTTCATTAAAAAACTTCAAACGTGTTTTTTTGAAAATTCACAAATTTTGAGTTGTGCCACTTTAGTTAAATATGTGCGATATGTGCTTATGTATATAAGTACAAGTGAATACGTTTCTGGGTAATTTAGACAAGGGTACAGGGTGTCTGCTAGTCGAGAAATCTCGATCAGTGCATTGTAAATAGTATCGTTTTTGTCAATAATTTAGAATAGTATATAATTGTTAAAATTGTTTTTTTATTTTTTAAACTAACGCTGAGTGTAGTATACGAGTGTTAGGTAATTAAAGCTTTGGTTTTAAAAATTTTCTAAATATGTTATTATGTATATGTTTTCGTTCAGACTACGCAATTCTTGCTAAATTTGAAACATTTGCTCATTAATATAATATTAATTAAACCATAGGGGTTAAGAAATAGTTAACATATTATTTTTATGTGTTTTTTTTTGATAAGAGCTTGTAGTCCTTGACTAAATTATACGAGTATAGAAAAATGCTGCTGCCAAAAGTTGTTTTTGTCAGTTAAGAATCTTGTATCTGTATTTGTATTTTGTATCTGTATCTTTATGTGTATGTTGTATCTTGCTGCTTTCTGCTTACTTGCTAAGAATTGACGGAACTGTAAAAAATTTGACTGCTGTTCGTTAAAGATCTACTACAACAATATTATCACAAATATTGTTGGTTCATTTTCTTTTCTTCTCCTCTTTTTATTCTGTTGTTCATTTTGAATGCTTTTAGTTGTTCGTTGTTTATTTTGGTATTCTATGGTTTATTGCATTAATCCAAGTGTTTATACATATCCTCCAGTTGCGGCTTGAAATAGCTCTTCAATTGCGGCCTTTTGGCCTTGAATGTGGGCGTTAGGAGTCCATTTTGCACCGAGAAGGGATCCGGATGCAAATAGATATCCTTGACCTAATTGAATATATATTAGATTGTTAAATAATTCATTTCAGTTGTGTAGCTTAAGATGATTCTCACCTGTTCGAATGACTTCAGTCCACTCTGTTTGCCCCAATTGAACATATCGTTCATAATCAATTCCTTAACATTCTTATTATTGCAAAGGACGGATAGTGTGCCGCGAACATTGTTTTCTGTGGCCCATTGCTTAAGAACATCGACATCAGGTACTACAACAGCGATAATACAGCTCTGTAAATGACAATTTAGATAAAAAGTGGATTAGTTCACTTATCAAGAAGTTGAGTTCTGTCTTCACTTCACTTCCCATTCTTTGTTTTCTTAACTTACCTTTAAGCTCTCGCCGTAAACATAAACTTGATTGACATATTGACTCAGTGTATAGATATTCTCAATCTTTTCGGGTACTATGTATTCGCCCTGACTGAGCTTGAAGATATGCTTTCGACGATCGATGATGCGCAGTGTTCCATTGGGCAGCCACATGCCCACATCGCCCGTATGATGCCAGCCCTCAGCATCAATAGATTCCGTCGTTTTCTCTGGATCCTTATAGTATCTGCAGCAAGGATTAATGATTTAAATTTTGCCTTTAACATGATTTAACAGTTAACTTACCCATGAAACACATTGGTGCCCCGCACACATACTTCTCCAGTGTTCTGATTGGCAAAGTACTCCATTTCAGGCACATCGACGAGCTTAACAGCATTGCAGGAGACGGGCGGTCCCACATGATTGGGCACATGGTCACCCTGCACTGTTAAAGTGATGGCACCCGTGCACTCTGTTTGACCATATCCCTCCAGCACTAGACAGCCCAGAGCACAGCGCATAAACGTCAATACATTGCCAGCCAGCGGAGCTGAACCGACGACCATGAGCCGCAGATTACCGCCAAATGCCTGATGAACCTTCTTGAACACAAGCTTGTCCCAGCAGCCATTGCGACGCAGCACACCACGGGCAATCTCCTTCTCCTTGGCCTTGAGTGCCATATTAAAAAGTCCACGCTTCAGTCCCGACGCCGAAATATCGCTTTGTATCTTGTCATAGACACGATTTAGTAAACGCGGCACTGCCGGCATGACCGTTGGCTTGAGCATCTTCAGATCATTGGTCAGCTCCTTGATGTCGCCGGAGTAGAAACCCACACAGCCGCCCACATAGTACATGCCATTTTCACAGCAGCGCTCGAACATATGAGCCAGTGGTAAAAAGGAAACCATCACATCTCCGGCACGTATACGATGATCACCCATTTGTAAAATGACGGCACAGACACCGGCTACCACATTGCCATGTGTAAGCATAACACCCTTGGGATTACCGGTGGTGCCCGAGGTATAGCACACTGTGCACAGGTCCTCCGCTGTGGGTGCCACCTCAGGATGGTTGCCCTTGGCGCCAAGTTTCTCCACATCGATAAAGGAAAAGATCTGCACGCCACGACTGCGCGCACGTTCCAGTGTTGTCTGGCGAATAGGCTTGATGGACACAATGATCTTTAAGCTCCTCGGCGCCTTCTCCAGCAGCATGGCCGCCTTACCATCATCCTCTACAATAATAATGGACATTTCCGTCTGGCGTATGATAAAAGCACAGGCATCTGGACCGAGTGTATCATAGAGTGGCACCACAACCATCGAGAACGAGTAGCATGCCTGCTCATACAATATCCATTCGGGACGATTTTGCGAATAGATGCCAATCAGCTGTTTGGGACGTGCTCCCAATGCCAGCATGCCCGCACCAAAGTTCTTGGCACGCAGCAACGCCTCATCATAGTTAATCCACTAAAAGAAAATAGTAAATTGGTTAACCAATGTAAGTGGAGTTCTTTTATGCACTTACCTGATAGGGCGACGTCAGAGTCTCCCGCCAGCCCAGGCAGGGACCATTGTTGGACGCATAGGCACCTTCGCGAAACGTTTGGTACAACGTTCGCACATTCTCTGTGATGTAGGAAACAAATTTACCATTCTTGGACTCCTTGTAGAATTTGGAGACGTGTATTTGTTCTGGACCCTGCAATCAGTTGGATACACAAAAGAGAAATCGTGTACATGCAAAATGAGTGTGGGAGTTGAACGCGAAGAGAACGTCGATTAGAGCGTATCGAAATCAGAATGAGATATTATGATAAAGATATTTTTGTATTGATATACTATGTGACTATTCGAAATTTCACTTTTAAAGTTTGTCAATTCCAATAAAATTTGGGACTAGTCCTTATTTTAGAAAAACTAAAAATACTTCAATCTTTTTATATCCGATTCTGATCAAAACATTTGCAATCGGAATTATTAGCTTTGTTTTTGAGACAGTGGAATGAGAAGTAGTATTCAAACGTATCTATAAAAATCAAAAGCGATAGCTTTTTTGTTCGAAAATAGGAACACAAAATCAATCGTTGTTAAAAGTTCTCGGAAATGCTGACAGGCTTGCATATTCTGTTTTCTAAAAACAATAAAAAAGAGTAAATTTAGTCTGTGAAATGTCCGTCTGTGCGTTCGTCCGTATAAACACTAGAGTAACTAGACATGGTAAAAATGTTGGTATATATTGAAAGGTCTCGTATTTCGTTTATTGACCAAAATATTATTACCTCACCCACTCTCTCCCAGAGAACCCAGATAACTTGTGAGCTACCATAATGATAATAATAATAAAGAGAGAAATGTCACAGCATTTGCTGGGAAAAACAAACAAATTTATTTTTTTTTTTTTTTTTTTTTAAACGAATCTGGTTTTTCCAACAAATAAATCCGTTCGCAGTCATCGACATAAATCAATAATCATTTTAGTTGATTTACAAAATTCAATTGGCATGATATATGGTTTATTTTATCCAAAAAACATAAACCCATCACTCAACAATTCGAATGTGTGCGTTAGAGCATCGAGTATTGAATATAGTACTTAGATATAGTAGGTGCAAAATGCGATCGATTTAAATGGCAATAGCGCACTTCCTTTATGGCAAACAGCTGCGAAGAGAATTCGAATTCGACTAAGCCAAATGTGCTGATGTGCATGGAAAACGATTTTCAAAATAGACCAAAGTGATGGGCTATGGTTGAGATTCCAATTTTTTAATTGAGGCAAGTGAAAGGGGTTTTTTTTGGCTTGTATTTAATTTTTAATGGTTATGAAAACATAAAACCCATAGATAATGTTATGGCTTTTGATTTCACTATCGATTTGTTTAGATTGAAAATAATGATATTGATGACGCACGAGAGTATCAATATAATTAAGGCTGCCTACCCCTAAGGGCACACCACGCCTACCCTGTGCTGTGTGTCTTGTAGTGGATCGTATTTAAGCTGGCATAAAAAGTAAATGAAATGAAAAAACAAACATAAAAAAGTACAAACAAAAAATCAAAAAGAAAAAGAAGCAAAAATATTTATTGATTAGTTTGGCGCGTATCTTTATTAAAGCGAGGTTAGGTTTCGTTCTTTTTTTGGGATACGGTAGGGGGTTCGGGAATTTTAATCTTCACTTTCTCGGGGTTTTTACCTTAAGCACATCACTCTGACTGTTTAGTTCGATAGGTACGCGTACAGTGGTGGTTTGGCCGCAACAAGACATATTTATTTAACTTTTAGCACACTTATACAGTTGTTTATTGATTTTTTTGTAACTTTAATGAGCGTATTTTGTTTGAATTGAGAGCTCAATTTTATTAGTCATTCAGTTTAACAGACGTTGTGGCTTTTAATATGCACATTTTCCAAAGTAGCTGCGAAACGAAACAACTTTCAGAAACTGTTTCTAATCCTCTTTAACACAAATTTTTATTTTGATTTTTTCGCTTTTATTTATTTATATTTTTGTTTGAAATTTTGCACAGGTATGCATAGTTTTGTTTTGATCTAAAATTAAAACAAATTTAGTTCTCGATATTTTCAAATCTTTCCTTTTCATTAAAATTTAGGAAATCAAAAACATAATTATGGCGCCTCCTGACTATTTACATTTGCCAATATTGTTTATAATTACTCAATAGAGCTCCCATTCACTGCCCCAGCCTGCCTCTTCTAGCCCCATGCCTCACACTCAAACGATGTATCGACAAGGCGGTCGACTTTTGTTGGCCTGCCCCAAATGTTTAAAAATAGTTGCGCTGTTCTGTTGTTATCTAGAACCGAGTGGACGCAAAACATACAAAATTAAAAAAAAAAAATCTAAATAATATAGAAAGAAAACACACATTTAATAGACAGTTTGATATTTGCACAAACTGAAAACAGAAATACAAAATACACGATTTATACAAGTACGTTCGAATTATTGTTTGAGGACTGAGTCATGGGGAAAGGCGTTTGCGCCTCGCTAAAAATGCCTTGAGGCATTGGTAAATTGAAAAATATAAATAAGAAATTTATGTTTTGAGTTATGGTAATTGTGAATATTGTAAAAATGCTATAAACCATTCACAATTTGCTTTGCTCTTAAGTGCAACAGATAATGCTGAGTGTTTATAGTGATTTTAAGAGCTTTATGCTAGGGTAAAGAAGAAAACATACAATAGTTTGTGGTAATAGGTAAAATGATATATAAACATACATAAAGGAATGCATATCTTTTATATATTTACTGTAAAATTATTTGAACATTTTTAAAATATATCAAAATTAGTAAAACGAATTTTACATTCTTTACTAAGGGTTTTATATTGAAACTTAAAGTTTCTCTCAAAGTTATCTGGCATTTTCCTATATTTGTTAATACTTGATTAAGAAATATTTAAATTCTTTTAGACCAAATATCATAATTTTAACTTTTGTGTCAATACATGACCAAGATTCCTGCTATTCAGTTTTCAATCCCCTATAAAATCTCCGTAATAATATCCATCTCTATTGCTTTTTGTTGAGTCTTAGCGGCATTACTTTCGAACCAGTACTATTTCAAGAATGTAACAGATGGAGGTTCTATTCAAAAATGAAGAACCATTCATTTTCTTCAAATGTGTATTCCAGAACTAGGAACAAAAACCGCACATGGTGTCTTCCGGTGTCTTAGAATCTTTCAACACGCAAAAAAAACACTTTTAAAACTATAAAATACACTTTATAATAAATATTGAAAGCTTCTTAAAAATTTGTACTGATTCGTTGTGTTTGCTCTCTTCAATGTTTAATTCAATTCGATGCTGCTAATTTAATTTTATTCATTCATATATCAAAAAGTATTAGCATCAAAATCGTTTCAACGTTACGCATAGCTTATTATGCTAAATTTTATGTGTGTTTTGTTTGCGTTTTTTAAATTTTATTTTTGTTTGATAAGTTTTCTTATAGAAGAACTGGGCGGTGGCCTTTTGCTATATATATTAACACTCATCTGAACTTGAACTTGAGGTACTCAGTTCACAATGTCCAGGCGATAAGTAAGGGTAAAGGCACTTTGACACTTTGGCACTTTGGCAAATGAGCATATGACTATTAAATATGTATGTTATTTTTCTAATTTCAATTTCAAATTCCATTTTTTTTTTGGCCCGTGTTTTACGTAATGATTAAACGACTGTATTTTTGTCAATTTGTTGCAAATTGTCAAGCGACTCGTTTGTTTTAATTTTCTTCATTATTTAGTATAAAATTTATAAAAAAAAATAAATATAAAATACACGACTTATATGTATGATATGTAGTACATGATGTTGCTTTTGTGATTTGCAGACAAATATATTTTGCTAAATTTCTTTGGTGGACACGGAACACGCAGTTCTTGACGACACAATGTTGAATTTCGAACTGAACAGCAAAATTTCGTTGCTAAAAATGATATTGGCAGAGGATTCCTCTAGCTAACTGAGAGAACGGGTGAGCGCATTATCGAATCGGTGGTGGTGCGGTGGTTGTGAATGTGGTTTGGGGGTACAATTTGGGGGTATGCGAACGCTTGCCTAGGCATTTCATTCGTTTATATTTTTCATATTAAACGGTTTTTTTCTGCGCATAGTTGTGCATTTGAATACAAATATACATTGTATGTACACATCGACATACCTATGTAAAACATATATGCATGGTATATGTATATTTATTCTTGTTCTATTAGTTTTTGGCTTGATCAAGTTGTCTATCTGCCTTTTTTTCCGCTTGTTTTTCTTTGTTATGTGCACGAGATTTGCGATCACAGGGGCAGACATGTGACGTCGTCGTTCAGTTAGGTGGTTGTGATCGGATCAGGACGGGGGTGGAACCGTATAATGATGTTGTTGATGTTGTCTGTGTCAAAGAATTTGATTTTGAGGCGACGGCATATTGCCCTTTGATGTGCTAACAATATTGGCTTAAAAGAGGCGCAACAAGATGCTGCTTCCAATTATAGCCAATTAAATAAACATATAAATATTTGTTTACATTTGGAACATAATCGATTATTGGCCAGAAAGCTTTTTGAAACTGTTTTCTGTTACTTTTTTTTTTAGCAATTTGCTTAGAAAATCTTAAAAGCTATTTACAACTCGCATGCTAACTAATTAGATTTGAACAAAAATAAGATATTTGTATATATATTACCTATTAAATATATATATATATATTGACACTAGTCGTGTATTTAGCATTTAATAAGCAACACAATTTGCATGTTTGCCTTTAATAATACGACATTTTAAATGCTTGATGCCAATTGCATGCTTCAAAATGCCGTTGCATCGGCAGACAGGTTGTCCCTGTCCTGTCATTCATTCATATTGTAGCATCTATCTATGTTACATACTTGCATACATACATACATAATATGTAAATTTACTAATTTATTTTGCATTCGATTTTCCTTATTCTCATACCCTGTAGCCATTACTAATTGGCATATTTTTTACCAACAGTTTTGATTTAATACGTATTGATTTCAGATACTATTTGAGCTCAGGACACCAAATTGGGAGAAAATTTTCCTAAAGACATAAAAATACTACTTCAATATGTGTATGTTCTTAAGGTACAGAGTATCTTGAAGTCAAGCATTCATATTTTTCTTATTATTATTCATTCATTAGTTGATCGTGCATCGTTGCCAGATTGTTATAAGAAACATTGTTTGAATTAGCGGTATTTATCGTTAAAAGTAACTATATATATCGTAAGAAAGTTGTTGGTACTACATTCCTACAAATGAATATGTATATAAATTAAATTTTGAATTGTTGTTGATCGTGTGCAACAATTGTTTCCTTTACATGTCAATATCTGTGCCTATTTTGTTTATTTACAAGAAAGTAAACAGAGAAAAAGTAATTTTCAAGCGGTCAAAAGTTAACAAATGTCAATGCACAATGCCAATTGTTTATAATAATTTGCATATATCGAATTATTATTGAGTTGGCTACAATTGAGCTAAAGCTGCATAATAATTTAAGCAAGCCCATGGCATGATTATTGTATGCCATTTGATAAATTATCAACAAGAAAAAAAAATATATATATAACAATTTGGCAGCTATGAGTATAGACCGCCAATTAGAGCGTGGGATTTGAATATTTTGAACCACTGTAAAAGTCGCGTCATTGCAAAAATTGAAAAGAACAAAGTGCCAGAAAAATTCAGAATAAGAGATTATAGTGAGGAATTATGTGACGACAATTGAAACGAAACAGAATCACAATTCGATGAGATATGTGTACTTCAAAGGCCGCCAGGCGACTTCTGTTTTACCTCAAATAAGCAAAAAATAAATATTTGAAAATTAGAAAACAAAAAAATTCGAAAATTTGATGATGTAATATAGCAGCAGCAATAAGTGAAAACTAAGCAAGAAATAATTGCTTGCAATTATGGGGCGAGTTGGGCGCTTGATGCTTACCTCCAGCAATGGGGATTGATTTTCCAGAGGCACTAATGGTTTTTCCGGTATTGGTCGCGTTACAAAGTAGTAGGCAATACTTGCGGCCACACTGGTCAAGGTCAGTGTGCCCAACGTTCCGCCAAAATAATTGAGATATCCATCGATTTCGTCCCCTGTAAAATAACATGTGTAAGTAAGTAAGAAAGTAGTATATATATTTTTCATTTTTATTGTCTACTTTTTATGGTTTTTGAAATTTTGTCGCAATATATCAATTTTTAAACAAAGATCAGGAACAAAAGGTGTAATCTCATATTTATTAGACAAATAGGAAAAATCTTAATGGGGTCAACCTAGCATGTATGTATTTACATACGTATTATTGTCGATTAAACATTTGATTAACATCAAACCAAATAGTTTTATTTGTTTGCTTGTTTAATTTGACAATGTCATGTGACTTACAAAAAATGTCTTTACCTTTTTTATACTTACAAAAATATGAAAAATTGCTGACTATCAAGTGATTGATATAGGCTAAAACCGATTTCTCTGGCGTCATTTTTGTTGCAGTTTTGTTGTTGATGTTCTTGTCTATTTTGTTATTTTATTTGTAGTTCCTAGATACCTGAGTGAACGTTACGTGTTTAGCTTAATGATTGCCCACAAAACTTTTGCCTGCAATGAAAACGAAATTATAAATCAATACAATGTGCATACGTCAGCTTAAACTTAATATTAATGTATAAAATATAAGTACCTATATGTATGTACATGTACACGCATGTATAAACATAGATGATTATCATTTTAAAACTCTAATAGCTCGTGCATCGCCATTGACCATAACAAAACAATACATAAGTAGTCAATTTACCGCCTAATTAGTTAGATATCAATTTACATATAATTGCACTTTTGGCTCTTGCCGAGTCATTAGATATCAATTAAAATGTGTTTATTTTGATCGATATGTGTAATTTATTAAGTACAAGCATTTACAATAACATGTTTAATATGGATTCAAACAATGTAATCGAACAGACATCAAACAAAATCTTTATAGGATGTTTCTCAACTGCACGAGAAAGCTAACGAAAATCCAAACAAAATTGTTTGCGTTAAAGCAAGCTACTCAATCACAATCACAATTGACACAAAATGAAAAAAATTTATATTATAATTCTCAACCAGTTTAAGCATTCACTAGGTATAGTGCTTGATTGAAATCCCTTTTTGGAGCAACACTTTAATATTTCTAATTTTACTATATAACATCCTATTTGATTCTTATTTCATTCATTTACTGCTCGGCAATTTGGTCGGGGTAAAGGAATTCTTAGGATGACCCGAGTTACGGTGATTTAATTTAATATAACTTATTTTTCAGTTTCTCTTTATCAATTTTTTTTTTTGTAGTGTCATGTAAACTAATTTGGCGTTAATGCACAGATTGCGCCCATTATAAATGGTAACAAAACCTGGATGAATCCAGAGTCGGACTCAATCAAATATAAGAACTTATGCTCGTATATATACAGAAATGGGCGTTATCAAAATATAATACAAGTAACCCCTTGAAATGCTTCAGCTGGCCAACAACACAGCACTGTTGATCCACTTCATGAATATATTAATTTTAATCTTTGTTGTAAATGCTTATGATATTTGCCTAGAAAGTTACATCTGGTACACATTATTCAAATTTGATTGTGTAACTGGACAACAGTTGCTAAACGTTAAGCATCAGATGTTAAACAAACCAATTATTGAATCTTACCTACAAATAACAGCTTCAATAACAAGCAGCAGGCTGATCTGCTGTTATATAAATATAATGGCTCAGGTCACCAGTGCGTGATTATGCTTGCTCCAAGGAGCTCCTCTGACTGACTTCTGCTTCACCTCGCCAAAGTGAAGCCAGATTGTATTCGAAAACAACAAAGGCTAGAGATATGGCACAAAAATAAAAACAGCTGTGCTATCTAACATAGTATATTCATATGGCTTTTATCTGCAATGTTTTAAGTGTCATAACATAACTAGTGGCGTACGCAGCAATATTAGCTTGGAATGGGGGCTCAGAAGGAAATTAATTTTAGTTATTAATTTTATGATAAGTAACCATACTTTGATTAAAATCAGAGAAACATTTGGTTTTAACCCTAACAATAGTTACAACGGTTTCTGATTCATGCAACTTGGTAAGTCATGAATATTGCTGTCCATTTTTATGACCTTGAATTTGTTATTATAGCAATTTTGTCACGAAATAAGTATCATGTTAAAAAAGCCATTTCCAGCCCAGGACGACGAGTAGAGTTGATATAGGCATGTCTGACTGTCCTTTCATGAAGCTTTGAACAGAATCTATACTACAGATGTACAGTATAATAGAGACAAGTCGGCTTATCTTGTTCCTGTTAAAGCTCAGTAGCTCAACCATTCCATAGACAAAGAAATCAGCAGTCTTTCGTCAAAACAGATTGCATATCAATAACAAGCTTATTGTCAGAATAAACAAAAATAATGCATACTCTGCGCTGCTCTTATACGATTTTTGAGACTTTTTATTTATTTAATTTATATTTAGATGCAACAGTGAAGAGATTGCAATAAGGAATGGTGTCAAAAACTTTATAAAAGCTTTTTAGGTTCCAATTAGAGAGGTTTTTTCAATCATCCCCTACGTACGCCACTGGCTAAGTACTAAGATAATGTTAATAAAGCTTTGTATTTATCATTTAGTCTAGATCTAGACGAAGCGCAGATGCTCTGAGCATTTCGTATATACTTCTACATTAATTGTTATTCAAAACTCAGGTGTCTATGAATAAGAATCTAAAGTTTAGCATGAGGTATAGTCCTTAGCCAAAAAGGAAAAAAGAGTACGGTTCGTTTTAAATTTGATTTGGAATTTCTGGGAATGGTTTCTCTAGCATATAACTTGTTATTATTTGTATATAATAGGAGTTTAATATAATGTAAAATGTAAACTGAATACCTAAACCATATCTTACAATTAATTTTATACTTTGGCATAG
The DNA here is from genome assembly GCA_949708635.1 of Hirtodrosophila cameraria. Taxonomy (NCBI): domain Eukaryota; kingdom Metazoa; phylum Arthropoda; class Insecta; order Diptera; family Drosophilidae; genus Hirtodrosophila; species Hirtodrosophila cameraria. The sequence continues at coordinate 11,588,767 of OX453091.1, forward strand.
TTACATTTGTGTAATTAGTATTTTAGATATCTTTTTACATTTGCTTTTAATAACTCCGTCATTTTGACAACCATTCTTTACAAGTTATTAATTTAAAAATGCATGCTTTCTTGTTGAATGAAATACAAACTTATTTCAAAGTTAAATATTCCAACTATTTAAAAATGGTTAATGGAGTAGAAAAATTTGTTTTGTTTTAAATTGAATTAAGTTTCAAATCAAGTTGGAGAGTCTAGTTTAAAAGTTTTTTCCACAAAAATCAAGTTTATACACAGCTTGTATACAAATCAATGTAAATCTAGTTACAACTTGTTACATTGCTAAGAAAATTAAATAAAATGTCTTAATTGAAATACATTTTTTTCTATCAGCTATTTATAGCTCATTAAATATGCCACAAACAAGTAAACGTGTTCCGCATTTCAAAGTACTTGAAAGTGTGGTTATACTCGTATTCGTACTCGTAGTTGGGAACGGTTTTAACTTAGTTATTACTTAGTTACCTTTTGTGGTTCCTTATGAGTTTAGAAACCTGAATGTTAGCTGATTTATGATTGGCCAAGCATATGATGATGCGATTTACTTGTAAGCACCTTTTAGTGCTTCCTGGCTGCACCACTAGATTACTGCAACGCACAGACAAGACTTGGTGCAAAAGTCATGAAACCATGAAGTAACTCAACTGCTGGGCACAACTCAAAAGCACAGCTGATAACTGCAAACTTGCATATATACATATATGGACATGGTACATATACATATGTACTTATAGATAAGCCGGGCAGACTGGGCAGACTTTATCAGTCCTCCGGGCAGACTGCGCAGACTTTATCAGTACTCCGACTGACAATGGAGCTGAAACTTTGCACTCTTCCTAAGAAGATAATGTGGCTGGAGGCCAAAGACCAAGGAACGACCCATTTGCACGCAGTCTAGACTTGCAGAATTATGCAATGCTTGAACTAAAAAGGCTCTATTGATTCCCATTGCAAACTTTTGCCGGGTCAAACGGGCGTAGTTGTTCCACAGTGCGAAAGAGAAAGAGCAAGTTTTTCGAGCGATAAGACATATATATGTATATATATAAGTTGTAAGAGTCCCGAGCTCGTTCACTGTGAGGTCAAGGCGGCTTATAACTAATGCCTTTGGTCTCTTGTTGTGTTTTATTTGAACTTTTTTCGACAATTGCATTTTGGTTTGGGCGCATTGATTTTTCACTAAGTGGATGGCGAGACACGTGCAGCCAAAGAAAATCGAAACTTACCACATATACAATGTATGTATGAAATGCTCAGGTTGGCTATCAAAGATGCTTTTTGAATGGCGTGGCACAATTCATGTTTTGATATTGCACTTTAGAATGAATATCCATAAATAAATGTTAAGAAAATCAATGAAATTAACGATTTACACGGACCCGGTAGCCGTTTTTAGACTGGGCGGCGCGGGGAGGAGCTGTACAGAACCAAAAAACCAGAGAAATACAAACCGAAAATGCTGCCCAACGTATCGAGCGACTAAACTGAACTGAACTGAAACACAGAGCCGCCAACCAAACACGAGTAACCTACCGATTTCAATGCCGAGTCCAGGTTCCGAGACTCAAGCCAAACCGTCCAGACATAAAGTCAGTTTAGCTGCTACGGCCAAAAGAGCTGCGGGGCATGCGTGCATTAACGATGACGAGAACGGCAACGACAACGAAGACTGACAACAACAGCAACGACAACAACAACAAGAACGAAACAACAACGACAACAACAACGTCTGCCATATGAATGAAGCAGCGAGAGCAGCAACGTCAGAGAAAGAGAGCCAAGTTTACTGAGAGCCAAAACAGTCAAAACAAATGTTTTCAAGTCGGTTTTAACTGCACGACAAGCAGCCAAAAGGCAAACACGCGACACGTGCAACGCCAGGTTTCAGTTCGGAGAACAGGTGAAGCCAAGAAAAGAGAGTAAAGAACGTAAAACGCGCGTGGGAGCTCTGACTGCCCGTGTGCATTGTGTCTGCAAAAGAGTATGCAAAGTATGGGTAGGGGGACAAAGGGGGGAGTTTGTGGGTGGTATCATGTGCAAAGAATAGCCATCAATTTTGGGGTGGTTGCCATCTGTGTTTAGTTCGGGTAGCCGCTTCTCGTGACGCAATTGCTCCTGCATTGCGACATGTGTCTGCGAGGGCAGTTTTATAATAATGGTTTGCTAAAAATTGTTCTCAACAATTCGATTTTGTCATAAAATAGCACTGACTAGATGTCATATAATAAAGATAAATATATTTTTTTCAAATATTTATTGATTATACTTCCGTATAATGAATGGTAATCATTGTCTTCTGAACAATATACGTAGTAGAGATACTAAAAGTCTCTTGACTGGAAATTGATTCCGGTGGTCTTGTGTGCCAGGACCGATTCCCTTCTCACTATGGTACAGACTCTGTACTACAGAGGTCCACATTAAAGTTTTAAGCAAATTAAAATTGCAAAAGCTTACTTTGCTTGACTAGAATACATATATGTGCAGCCCTTACCCAAGTCGAAGTGCACTAAAACTCACATTAAATACACATAAGCCCCATAAACGCTAATGGTGTTAATTTTCACGACAAAACTGTATAGGGACTCACAAAATGGCATTTCAGTCCTACGTCAAACGGATAAAAAGTGGCAGATTATAGAAGTTTGTGTGGAATATGCACCAAAGGTACACGTATGCAACAATTAATTGAAGAATCGATACATGTGCACTTTGCCCTTATTATAATTAGCCTATAATTATCTGCGTACGTTTCCACATTTTGTGTATAAACGTAGATAGAAGCGCGTGTGTTCCGATAGATTAAACTCTAATTGATGACTAGCGAACCAATAAAAATTAATTATAATTGCATATAAATTGTTAAATTAAAAATAAAAATTTTTGAATGATCTGATTATGAGGTCGTATTTCTAATGTATGATGTAGTTTTAATTGTTACTTTCTTTTTAATTTTAACATTTAATGCTAAACCTTTAGAATGAAGACAGACAGATGGCCATAAATGATCTGCTAAGGGTACGAATCAACGAGTGTGTGGTCAAAAGATAATTATATACCTGCTATCGTTTGCTTCATTGCACTTCTATACTTATATTACATTGGTAACCAATTGAGCAACCCTCGAATTCAACGGCATACACAAGGTATATATTTAGTTTTGTTGTGTGTGTCCTTTATGACAGCTGTTGTTGTCTCTTTGGCGACATTTCATGCCATCGGTGGCGTGATTTGAAACTTTTTTTTTACTTATTAAAAATTCAAAATACCTCCGACTGAAATTATTATAGCGCTTGCGCCAGGACCTTTTTCTAAACTGACATTTTTTTTGGAATACAGCAAAATTTACGCTACGGTTACGTTTAGTTTATGCCAGTCAAGTTGGCGCCAACTCAGCAAAAGTATCTTTGAGATACGTACATCAATGTTTTGTGGGGGAGTAGGTCGCTGTGTGTTTTGCATGTTTACATTTATGCCATGTTTTATACTCATGTTTTTTTTATATATTTCACTTTTCTTATATGCTTAGCATACGCTTAGGCTGTTTATTTAGTGCCTGAGCAACATTGTCTTTGACACCATTTCTGTACTACTTATATACCCGTTCTTGTATTACATATAGATATACATTTATATAATATGTAAAATGTACATACAGTGGGGTCAGTGTCATACGTAGTTCTTTTATCAGGGAATCGACCACAACAAGAACGACCGCAACTTTCAATGAATGTTTACAAATGGCACAGCTAACTAAGCTCTGGATATTGTTTGTACAAATTTCATTGTTTATTCGCATTTAGTTAGTTAATCAATGTGCTTAGTTCTGAAATTTTGTTATAATGGGCAGCACCAAGGAGGTGGTTATAGATTTGGAAGACGCACTCAGTTCCGAGGGCAGCTTTGCCAGCACCGTCGCCGGACAATGTTGCAGATCCGAACAGGAGAACGATGATCAGCAGCAAGTGCAATTGCGTGATGAGGCAGTTACAGCTCGGGCCAAAGGCAAAAAGAGTCCTAGCGAATTATCCGGTGGCCATAACTATGCGACTAGCAAAAATGTAGCTGAGGGTGAGTGGAGGAAACTATTTGTGATAGAAGCCACAAGTGCTTCCTGAATTCAAGAAAGCTTGCTATCCGAATCAACCTCTGTTTATAAACCTAAAAGGCATCGTCCAGCATTTAGTAATGTATACACATTCTTAGGTCTCATGGATATAGCTCTGCTCTCGGCAAATGCAAATCAGCTACGCTTTCTAATCACCTACAATCACGAAGCTTCCACATTCTACTACAGTCTTGTTCTGGTTATACTATCGTTGGTGCTGCAGTTGTTTGTGGGCATTGTGCTGATCTTTAAGGTATTGGCAAACTTTCAAATTAGATTCTAACTAAATATTAAACTAATGAATCCATTCATAGCGTCGTCTTAAACACTGCCATAGTCGCAATTATATGAGAACCAATGAAGTGCTTGTAATGGGCGTCTTTCTTATCACTGTGATCAATGTGCTGCTGGCTGCGTTTACAACAACCGATGGACATTCCAATTAAAATAGTATAGAAAATGCTTTTGTTATTATTTAAAATTTAATTGTATTTAATACAATATTTAAAAAAAATAGAAGATCGATTTAAATGCGTTAATAACGATAACGATCGGTCTACCGTTAACAAACTCTACTAAATGCACTTGACGTATCTGACGTACGATATCTCAGCTTTGTATATAAACTAAAGGATTACGTGCGGCTTAACCCGAGAACTCCTTCTTAATGCACTTGGCAATTGTGCTCAGCTGCATGTTGGTGGTGCCCTCATAGATTGCGCCAATCTTGGCATCACGATAGTACTTCTCCTGTGGGAAATCACGGGTGAAGCCAACGCCGCCCATCCAGTCAATGCACTTGGTGGCCGCACGTTGTGCCACCTCCGAAGCGTAGAACTTGGCCATGGCCGCCTCCTTGAGGAAGGGTGCTCCTGCCTCCTGCAAGCGTGCTGCATTGTAGGTAAGCAGGCGAGCTGCCTCAATCTCAGTGGCAATTGTGGCGATCTGATGCTGCATGGACTGGAAGTTATAGATGGCATCGCCAAACTGTTTGCGCTCCAACAGATATGGAATGGTGGCATCAAAGGTGCCTTGGGCCAGACCTACCATCTGGGCGCCAATGCCAATGCGGCCCTCGTTGAGGAAGCCCGCGGCATACTTGTAACCATGACCGAAGGTGCCCAGAATGTTCTCCTCAGGCACGCGCACATTGTCAAAGGTGATCATGCAGGTGCCGGAGGCACGAATGCCCAGCTTATCCTCGGGCTTGTTCACAATCAGACCAGGTGTGTCGCGATCCACAATGAAGGTGGTAATGCCACGATAGCCCTTTATAAAAAAAAAAAATAAAATATATTTATTAATTAATAAACACAGCAATAGATTAAGCATTGTTAAAATCTATACTCACATCCTCGGGCTTGGCATTGGCAAATACCAGGAAAACACCAGCGATATCTGAATTGGAAATCCACATCTTGGTGCCATTAATCACATAGTGTGAGCCATCCTTCTTGGCCACGGTCTTCAGGGAGAAGGCATCGGAACCTGCACCCGGCTCAGTCAACGCAAAGCTACCAGCATATTCCTGCGCCAGCTTGGGCAAATATTTGGCCTTCTGCTCAGCATTGCCAAACTTGATCATCAGCGAATTGACCAACGTATTGTGGATATCAACGAGAGCAGCAACCGCTGGATCAATCTTGGACAGCTCCTCGACGACCAGAATGTTAGTCATGAAATTGCAGCCACTGCCGCCCAGCTCCGTATCGATTTCAATGCCCATCAGGCCATTCTCGAACACTGCCTTCACCACGGATGGATCGAATTTGTGCTCAAAATCCATTTTCTTGACCAACGGCAGGATTTGCTCCTGGGCCAATTTGGCCACTAGAAGAATGAGACATAAAACGCGAATCGTTAGCTCAATTATTTAAAAATAAATCTTTTATTAATCTATAGCTTTAAAGAAAGAAGCATTTATTGTGATTTATAGCTTTTTATAAGCTTTCTAAAGAGCTTTTCAAGTCATTCATCAAAGCGGTACCCAACACGCTTTTAAGTTGATTATCTTATGTATGTTTTTATCAATTTTAGTCTATGTGTGTGTGGGTTTTATATCATGTTGATTTGCTTTATCAATATTGACGCTTCTTTTCTGCTCGATGGTCGCTCTCTCAAAGCTTGCTCTGGCAACTACGTGCCCCCAAAAATTAAAAGTACTCTATTGAGAACACTTGGAAACATAAGTAATCTTCAAAATTTGCTGCAAAATTGAAAATCTCATCATTAGCTGATATTACCATTTGGTATGCAATCAAATCTAGATCGGGATATATTAAATATATAAAAAATCTATGAAACATCTAAATTTTAGATTCTAAAATTATCAGTCACAACAGTTAACTGGATTTTCCGCCGATGCCTTGAACAGTTCTACTATTTTCATATATTCGAGTATTATCATATATAAATACCTATACATACGTATATGTCTATTTTTATTGATTTATTTTGCTTGAAAATCCAGCAATGAACAATATGAACACACCCACTTAGATGTTTGTTACTTGCATATTTGCTTTCATGGCAAAAGTTGAATAATTGATTAGATTTCAAAACAGTGCCGAAGCTATATACCCTTGCAGAAATGTTATTCATACTTTTATGAGAGATATAAGATATATTCGAAAGATTTTGATAAAATATTAAAAAACGTTAATTTGCGATGTTTGTTTGAGTTATGAAGATATAGAGTTATACAAAATTAAGTTTTTAATCAATTGTTTATATGTCTGATATACCCTTTGCAAGGGTATACAAATTATTTGATTTAATGGACTTAATTTGAGCTACAAATGCAAATAAGTTAAAAGTGTATGAGTATGTACATTGTACATCGTGTACTTGCTGACAGCTGTCGTCCTGACGTGGCTCTTAACCTCAGTGTCAAACGTTGATAGTATTGTTCAGATTGCGTCATTAGCTTATGTACAACTGAGCAAATTATAATACTTCGTACATTTTAGACGCAACTGTACCATTTCTAGTATTCGTTACAAACTTCTTAGTCAGTTGCTTGTTTTTATTGAGAAAGTCTGCAATTTTTAAAGTGAGCTTTCAGCCACGTCTTAATAAACATAAACCGATTTTAAAGTCAGGCTCTCGAACGTTTAACATGCAGTTGATGTTACGCAATTTTGATAAGCAAGTGTCAAACAGCAGATCATTGCTCGTTCAAACCGAATTCCCTATTTTAGTATTTAAAATTAAAAAATGTCAACTCTCCAACTAAGAACCAGCTGTTTTAACGGAGCACGTAAGAGTTCCTCCAACTGGTTCAACTCTCTAGGGGAGTTACGCGACCAAGTGCCCCGCACACCCGTTGCCCGCGCGCCACTAGAACAGTGGACACATTGGGCGGGGGCGTGGCACAGCCGCATTATTTTCTCTATCACAAGTGTAACGCTGTGGAGTTAACAAAAGCTACACTAAACAGCTGACTGACTTGTGAAGGCAAAACTTACTTTTAAAAATGATCCTTAAAAAGCTTTTGTTCCATTTGAGCACCACCCAAAAACCACCCACCGTCAATGAAATTCGAACGCGCGACTTAACCAAAACCAAAGCTTTAAAACGAAACGTTGCGCAGCTTTTTAACGCTCAGCGCCAACGTTGCTCAGCCAGCGACAGCGTCAAAAGCAGAAACAGCAACTGCGACGCGACTGCGGATAAAAAGCTATTATTAGCGGCGTGTGCGGCAAACCATCCTCTCCACCCCCCACGAGGCTGTTGGCTTATTGTTTTCAGCCGCGTCACAATTGTGGAAAAGTGGGAAAACTTAAATTCAATTTATGTCGTTTTAGTTTGTGGAAAATTTCTATTTAAATTTGCCGCGTTGGGAGTGTAATTTTTAAAGATAAGAAAATCCTGCTTTTTATCAGTTGATAAGCTTATATAAAAGTATTTTTTTTTAAGTTAGAAGGCTTAATTCCAGGTACACTGATGCTATTGTAAGGCGTTTAATGCCATAAAAAGTGCAAGTGTTGCAAATAATTTAATACATAAATATGTATGTTTGTATGTACATATTTAGCATACATTAATATGTATGTACGTATGTATGTATGTGGACTCTATATGAAATTTTCCACTGATAATTCAGTTAGCATTGGATTTTGCGATATCATAACAACAATAAAATAACAAACAATGCACTAATTGTGCTGGCCAATGTATCTAAAAATAATAATAATAAATACAAATGTACATACATTTGTTCATACATACATACATATATGTATAGGTATAATAACAAAACCGAAAGCAGCAACAAGATAACATGCAATGGTTGTGTTACGTAACAAAAAACTGAGACCAGAACTGAGTTGATCTTAAATTGAATTTACTTAAGTAAAATTGAGAATCATTTGTAGCACGTTAAAGGCAAAGGTGGTAGGCATATGTGAAGGGTTTGTGGGTGGACTTACCGGTCTCCTTCATCATTTTCTCATCTTCAGTGAGGAATGTCAATGGAGGAGGCAAACCTGTCGCCGAGGACATGGCGGCAGTCTGCTGACGTGCTGCATTGGCCAGCTATATAAAGCATTTACAAATTGACATTAAAAAATTAGCTGGCACATATATCTTTAGAGGCGTGGCAGAAACTAACCATACGCATGGGCAACTTCTTCAGGCCGTTCATCATCTTGTGTGTGTGTATGTATGTATTCAATTAACCTGATCAACACTGAAATTGACACTATTCCGAGCTCTTCCCACGCACAACAGCAACAGTTGACTACACACGCGCGACTAATTTCCAAGTAGGCTCCAGAACCAGATTTTGGTCACCGATCGATCAGCAAGAAGAAAATCAAGATTTCGAAAGCTCTCAGTGTATACAAACTCAACACAGCAAGTGTGTTCAAATCGTGTGGCCGTTAAGGACTGTACGCTGCTCATTCATAATCATAATAGCTGAGGTTATCAAACATTGATTTGCTGTTTGTATAGAGATGAGAGATGGATTTTTGTAGTAAATTTAATTCTGATATTGTTATATTAATAATATTGATGCTCTTTCCAGTACGGTCTGCATCCTCACCATTGTGCGTTGTAGCAGCTACGTAACTGTTGAGCACTGCCTATTTGAGATAACCAAACACTGCGTTGATAGTTATTTAAAAATAACCGAATTATTATTGTAGTAATTTTATTTTTTTTAATTGTTACATTTATAACAATAACAATGATGCTCTTCCCAGTTCGATCTCCATTCTCACCATTGTGAGCTGTAACAGCTACGCAACTGTTGAGTCGCAGCGCTATTTGTAGTGGCAGCACTTTAGACAGTGTTCGAAAACGTCTCGATGCCATTTTGAGCTAACATTGTTTGACACTTCCGCCGGCCGCAGCTGTCAAAATTCTTTCTTTTCGTTGTTTTTGCGACGGTAGTTTGGTGTAAGTTTTCGTGTTCAATATAATTTCGCATTTGTTTAGCAATCATTGTTTATTTTGTTGCCATGATAATGAAAATGTGTAGCTCACATTGTGGCACACACTATCTAAGTGAAATTGTGCCGCGATTAATATTTGTTGTGTTCAAATTGACCCAACATAATAAACAATTGTAATTAATGAACAAATGCATAACATATGAAAATAAATATATTGTAAACATTACTAATAATTGCATTTACTCAACAGCCCGCACTACCAATCAAAATGAAGTTAAACCAGTTTGTGTCGTCGTCGCGCAGGAAGAACCGCAAGCGTCACTTCCAGGCTCCCTCACACATCCGCCGTCGTTTGATGTCCGCCCCTCTCTCCAAGGAGCTGCGTCAGAAGTACAACGTGCGCTCGATGCCCATTCGCCGGGACGATGAGGTTCAGGTGATCCGTGGCCACTTCAAGGGCAACCAGGTTGGCAAAGTTGTCCAGGCCTACCGCAAGAAGTTCGTTGTCTACGTTGAGAAAATCCAGCGTGAGAACGCCAACGGCACCAACGTCTATGTGGGCATTCATCCCAGCAAGGTGCTCATTGTTAAGCTGAAGCTTGATAAGGATCGCAAGGCCATTCTGGAACGTCGCAGCAAGGGACGTTTGGCTGCCTTGGGCAAGGACAAGGGCAAATATACTGAAGAAACTGCCGCTCAGCCCATGGAGACCGCGTAAAAACTAAAAACCTCACAAACAACAACAACAACCGTAACATGTGCAGCAGCAGCAGCAAAAACAACAACATTCACTGTTTACAGTTTTTACCGTAACGCTTAGTGTCAATAATAAGAAAAACGAAATTGTGTGAAGTGAGAAGATGCCGCAATTCTTTTGCAATAAAGAAGAGTCTAATTTTTCCCACACTTGTTAATTACAATTCATTTGCTGTGTTATTCCTTTGCGCATTAAGCAGTTTCCCCCCTCAACCATCTAAAAACGAACTGATTCGATAGGGGAATCTGCAAATTTAAGCAAATTAGGGATTCGATGGAGAAACTGTCTACATAATGGGCTATAAGCCTTGATTTAAGATTTATGATTTATTAAGATTTATGTACATCAATTTAGAAGTACGGTTTATTCCGTCCCATATTCTTGATTTGAATAGTTAGTTCAGTTGATCTAGCCATATTGCAAACACATGTTAGTTTCTAAATGAAACATGGCACTGTTATTGTTTTATCGTCCTTTACCCATTATTAATGGATAAAAGGGTATAATAACGTACTGCAATTTGTATGCAACAGGCATATGTACGTATCTCCCACCCACAAAGTATACATATTCTTGATCATCATCAACAGACAGGTCGAACTAGCCGTTTCGAACTAGTTCAGTTTTAAAACTATATTGGTCAAACTGGCACAGGTGATTTATTTTGCTGCAGGCAGTTTTTGTATGAAAAACTTTTGTGTTTCTTAAGTTATCTTAACCGAACTCATTTATTCTAAATTTTAGAATGTTCTTTACATGCTGACCAAGTTTAATCAGATCTGCCATAGAACAATCTGTTGAAAAACTAGTTTTTGAAGGAAAAAATATACATAATTTCAACCAAACCCGCTAGTACGCAATTTTAGAAAGTTCCACACATGTTCACTAATTTTTATCAAGAACAGGGACTACATCTTAAGATTTTATATGAACAAGTTTACAGCGCGTCGAAGATAACTTTTCTTTCCTGTTTATGTATCTTTGAGTAAAATCTGGCATGAAACAAGTATTCTGTAAGCAACGTCATGTTTTGTTTAATTTTGAGAATTAATAAATTTAAATTTTTGGGCGCCATCACGTGCATGAAGGAAAAGCACGATTCTTTACCATCTCCATTACGATTACAGTCGTTCTAAGACCTATCGATTTCACCACTAACAGTTATCGCCATATTGAAACTGTGCGCATTCTCTCTTTGCTTGTTTTTTGCTGAGACATACATTTTCACATTTTTTTTTTACCGCAATGGCGACTTCGCATAACTTTAATGAGTTTGTCAATTGTCCATATAACAGAACACATTCGGTGCTCCGCGGACGTCTAACAACTCATTTGGATCGCTGTAGTCGCAATTTTGAGAATACTAATCAGTTGCTGATTTGTCCTTTTAACGAGACTCACCGTTATAATGCAAAACTGTTGAGAGTAAGTGAATCTCTTTTACCTGCCACAACTTGATGAGTATTCAATTGAATTATATTTATGCAGGCCCATATTAAAGATTGTCCAGATCACAACGGACAGAAGACATTCAAAATGAAGGATGTATTGCCAGCTGTAAGTGTGCCTCCTCGTCCAGTATTGGTCGAATGTGAGGAGGACTGGGATAACGAACCCGATGTACCCACCTACGATCCCAATGCGTATTGTCAACAGAACTTAGTGATACGCTCAAGTGCAATGAACGGGCTATCCAAGGCTGAGCGTCGAAACTTCCGGGACAATGAACGCCGTCGTTTTGCTGAGAAACAATAAAAACAATTTTACTATATGTTACGATAATAGAATATTACAATTTTTAAATTAATTTGAACAGCATTTTTTAATATTTATATAAACTTTTAAATGTTTTAATCAGTTAATTATAAGTTTTATTAAAGCTAAAAATTTAAAAATAGGCAATCCTTTAAATATGATGTTCTTTGTAAAAACCATCATACACATATATATTTCGAGTTTTTCAATTAAATGAGATTTATGTATGTTTTGTATATTGGAAGGCTTTGGTATACATTTTAAAGTTAGCTTATAAATCAATTTTTGCGATTTGATAGCTTGTAGGGTGCCAAGCGATGGGATGTAGACGACTTAGTCTTGGCTTTAGTTGGCGCTGCCTTTGGATTCTTCTCAAAGTCATCATCGTCGCTCTGCTCACCTAGCAATCGCTTGCGTTGCTGCTTAATGAATGCCTTACGTTGGGAAGGGAACATGCCGTTTGGCTCACGTACAATGTTTGCCGTTGAAGCGTACTGCTGTGGATCATAGTCGGGGGCATCGTCGTTATCCCAGTTTTCTTCCGATTCAATCTTCTCGTGTTTTGTGTCTTCGTTCAGCTCAGCGGGCGCATTGTGCTGATAATGGGTTATGATTTTACGATCGATGCAAGACTTCGTATGATTCTGTATGTGTGTGTTTGTGAGGCAGATAATTAGAGCAAAGTTCAACTAGCGCTTGATTTTAGCTGATACTTACAATATATTCTGGTTCAGGTATAAGATGGGACTTGTTAAAGGGACACTCATGCAGTTCCACCTCGCCTTTGTAGTACTCACGACACTTCAGGATGTGCTGCTGCAGTTTTTTGCGCAGCATTTTATGCGCCTTATTGTACGGACAAACCACCGTATCACATGGTTCCATAGCATCCATATTGAATCGTTGTTAATCAAATAATATTTTGAAATTATATTTTTTTGAAGTTAAATAGTTTGCAAGTGTTGGCCAATGCTAAAACTAGACTGAGAACAGCATTGCTTTGAGTTTAAGATTTCGAAAGATCGATAACATATGTAGCTATCGGAACACAGAAAAGCGATGAATCAGGGTATTATTTAAAGTGACTTTATTAAATTTTAATTTGTTTAATATTTTTGGGACACATTGCAGATAATTAATCTTTTAAAATATTAATTTAATAAATTTTATTTTATGATTGGAATTCATGATGCTAAATGCTTGAGCTTTCGCCATTTCACTTGCCATCAAAGAAATCATTCAATTAACTAGCCTACTATGATTTTCCAACAAAAACTTTCAATGATTTTATTCCAAGCAGTCCAAAAGACCCTATTCATCATAGAAGAAAATCCCGAAAATGCGTAGTTTCGAAAAACATTGGTCATTAGTAGCATCTAACAGCTGTTAATTATTGTATGGGAATCCCTGAAGCTTTTTTTAGGGAATATTATTTTGATTCTGCCAGAGGGAAACTGATTTTGACTTGATTAAAAGTGTTGGTTAACATACCAAATATGCTGTCCCAGACAAAGTCAGGACAGAGTGACCACTTCGCTATCGGCAAAGTTATCGAAAGTCGCTGGTTGCACATAAGTCTGTTTACAATTTTGCTATGAAACACATGGCGCCATATGTTTATAAATACAAAAATGCATTTTTATAAAAGTGTGTATAATAATAATATAATATAATTTATACATGAATAACACCAGTAAAAATTAAAATAATTACGTATGAACACTATTTTCAGTTTTATAGCAATCAGCTTAGCGAAGACAGTCTTTTTTAGCTAGAGACTACAAAACTATCGATAAGAATAGGAACTACATATATATAAAAATGTAAGCACATACTCACAAAAACAACACATACAACGAAATTTTGCGGAAGAACGCAGCAACAAATCGTGAAACATTCTTTTAAAATTTTTGATAAAAAAAATATAGATATAATAAAAGCTTAACAAGATGGGCAAAGGTTTCAACAATTACATGTGTAAGAAATTCTTTCACCCCGCTTCCAGGGACAATCTAAAGCGGGTAAGTAGCGACCAAACGTTTATATGTTTTGAACGCTTTGTGAACCAATCTTGTCTAACAAATGCTGTTTAGGTGTGGATGGCGGAGCAGCAGGCTGATGCGTATAAGAAGAAACAGGAGGAGCTGCGCACACAGTATGAAAAGGAGCAGAATCTGCACGAGAATAAGGCGATGCTCAGCAAGGATAGTAAGGACAAGTTGAGCGTTAATTTCATGTATGAACCGCCGCCAGGCGTGCGTAAGGAGCGTGAAAAGGACGACAATGAGCCAGAATACAAGTTTGAATGGCAGCGGAAATACAATGCGCCACGTGAGTCCTACTGCAAGGGCGACACTGAAATACGTGATCAGCCTTTCGGCATTCAAGTGCGTAATGTTCGGTGCTTGAAGTGCCACAAATGGGGGCACATCAACACGGACAAAGAGTGCAGCATGTATAGCATATCGATGAGCGAGGCGCGCAAGCTGCATTCCGAGTCGGAGGCTAACGATATCATGTCCAAGAATGTGCTCGAGGAGCAAATGAAGGAGGATGGCCTGATGATGAAGCGTTCTGCTTTGGAGCTGCAAAGCATTAAGGATGTGCAGCAGCGCCATCAGCTAGTGCCCAGCGACGAGGAGGACGAGGCAACTCGTGCCGCTAAACAACATAATCCCGAGCTGCTGTTTCTCAAATCATTAAGCAAAAAACAAAAGCTAAAGCTGCTCAAAAAGCTTGAAAAGATTCACAGTATGAAGCGCAAGAGCGAGAAAAAGTCGTCGAAGGCGAGCAAAAAAAAATCAAAACAGAAGGATAGCAAAGATAATAAAAAGAAGAGAAACACTAAGTCGACGGACAGCAGCACCGATAGCTCATCGTCCTCCTCTTCAGAATCAGACGCCGATACAGCTGATCAACATAAACACCAGAAAAACAATCACAACAAAAACGATCATAATAAGGAACATCGTGTCAGGGAACCAACAAGTCGACGACATCGTTCACGCAGCCGAAACGCTCAATCCAACAGCTCCCAAGCAGCTGAGGAACGCCACAGACGCGGCAGAGACAATCACCGCAGCAATGGTCATCGTGAAAGATCTCGCAGCCATCATAGAGAGGAGCGGTCCAAAGAAAGACGTCAACGTTCGTCCAGCGCAGATAATCGTCGTGAAAGGGACCGCAAAGAGCGCGATCGACGCTAATTTAATGTGCATTTGAATTTATATAAAACAAGCATAACTCTTTTTCAAAAACAATTAATCTTTTATTTTCTTTTGAAAAAAAAAGAAAAAAGAGAATATTGGGTTTGTGAAATGTCCTTCTGTCCGTCCGTATGAACGCAAGTTATTTCCACAGTTTTGAAGCTAGAGCAACCAAACTTGGTATACATGTTGGAATATACCATAGGCGGACAAAGTTTCAAGATTCAATTAAAATCGTTTCAAATTTTTAGCTTCGCTACAAGAATTTATTTTTCCACAGTAAAGAAAATTAGCAGAAAATGAAAAAATAAAAGGATAACTTGCATTAACTAACAAGTTTCCGTTTATGTATCGAAAGTTACAATGTTTTTTTTCTTAAATGCGAGCAAGTTGTGTGGTTGTGCTGGAGCCCGCAGAGACGCACAGTTCGGCGCCATGATTGCTGCCAGTCTCCCGGGAGACGCTCTTCACATGTATGTGACTCTTGAGCATGGCAGCGCGCAGGATAAGCATGCGTGAGTGTCGCTGATATTGTTTGCCCATAAGCAAGGCACGCTCAAAAGTGCTGTTTCGCTGATCCGCCTCCTTGGCATAGAGTATCTTGTTATGCGAGTCGATGCGCGCCTGAATCTGCCCGTCCAGTATTAGCTGCATCACCTCGTTCTCCAGATCGCCTACCGACGAATTGAAAGCGGTGGCCATTTTGTGCATATCTGCGGACATATATGGACTAAAGTATTGAATAAGAGCACGATTGCGTATCTTGGTGTACAGAGTGCTGACATGTGGCGCTATGTACATGTCCACCAGCAAATTGTCCCGAATCTCATCGAGCAGCGTAAGGCAGTTGGCGTATTTACTCTCATAGAACTTGAAAATAATATCGCGCAGCTGCGGCTCCAGCTCCAGAAAGAGCTTAAATGAAGTTGATGCAATGACCAAACGCTTCAGCTCCGGCCGATCAAAGGTGGCCAAGGCACAAAGGCCGCCATAGACGGCCACATTGCTTGTGGAGATCATCTCTGGAAAATCGCAATGATCAAAATTGGCAGCCAGAAAATGTTTGGCCGCCACTTTGTATTTCTTTTGCTGCAGCTCCGCCAAACCGGCGGCGCACTCCAGGCGCGTGTGCACCTGCGCATTTGCTTCCTTGGAGCCTTCGGCAAAGTCCGGTGTGCTCTCCGCCTTCGAGATGTAGCTCATGACATGCGCCCAGTTCTTTAAGTAAATGGAAACCTTGATAACATTTAGACACATATTAACCACATGCTTGCCACTTGTGCAGTAATCCCTCGCACGTGAATAACACTTTAAGGCATTGGTTAGATCGCCACAGCTCAGATAATGATCTGCCAGATCGTCATGGCCGCGTCTGATGCTCTCCTTGATGGAATTCGATTTATAGTTCTTAAGATCCGAATCAAGTTTCTCCAGCTTAAGCGCCGCCTTCTTCATTTTTGCATCCACCCAGACAGCGTCATAGGCAAACGCATCCTTCTCCCCTGCAGCTGCGCCAGTGCTGGCGTTGCCCTGAGCTGCTGCTGCTGCTGCCGGTTGTACAGCGATATCCGGCAAAGCAGCAACTGCAACAGCAGCGGCTGCGGCTGCCTGTTCAACTCCGCCGGCGACAGCAGCAGCTCCAGCTGCACCAGCACCATTAACTGCCTGTAGATCACCCAAACGCTTGTGCAGCATCTGATAAACTTTAATGTTATATGTCGACTGGACATAGGTGATGGCCATTTTTAAGGCCTCTAGCGCTAGTATTGGACAAACGTCGGCCACGTAAATGAGGCGATCAAGACGTGCAATACCCGTGTATTGATTTGCATACACTTCTAGGTCAATGGTTGGGTTCTCCACCACAATTTGCTGCTCCTCATTATTTTCATTGTCTTCGTTTGGCGGTGCATCCACTTGCATTGGCTCGACGGCGTTCTTTAAAAACAAAGGTGAGAAGTGTGCGTTATTGAACACCTTCATTACTCACCTGCATAAGCGGCGGCATGGGCAGCACGGGCATCTTACAACCTTTTGTTTGTGAGCGTAGTTTGCGAAATTTATTAAATTCTTGCCTTTTGCCGACTCTATTTCGATTAGCTAAGCTAGAAACTATCGTACTTGCTATCGACTGTAAGTTATCAGTAAAGTCGCAAATACACGGCACAATTCGTTTGTACAAACATGTTGTTTGGATCAATCCCACGACACATACTGCGGCGCACTGTCTGCGCTTATACGTGCCTTTTATTTGTGCCTTTTTCAAAGCGCAAATTTTAGAATGCCCAGCTTGTTCATTACTTATTTAATAGCCTTCCGAGTACTACAAATACAAAGAATTTAAGCTCAGACAGTCTGTGCAAAAACAAAGACCATAACTAACACGACACAGCACTCTGTACATACACAGATTTGTACAGATGGCTTGTATAGTATTTGCCTCTTTATATGTATTTATTTCAATATTTATGTTTTTCACTCTGTTGCTGTTTATGCATGCCAAACAAAAACGCTTATTAAAATGCAGTATTTAATATGTGAAATTACTTGTGCCGATATATCGGTATATATCGCAGTGCACAAATTCTTATCGTCTGTACCGTCCTTCAAAATATACCATCTCTACTGTCCACGCAGTCGGTGAATGGCACAATAGCAAGAAGCTACAAACGCCTGCAGTTTGCAAACGTTTTGTTTATTTTCTGGAGTACTTTTATGTTAGTTAAATAGTTAAGCAGACGTAATACACATCAAAAATGTCCAACATAACCGCTGCGGTAATTGCTAACCGCAATAAGAAGCATTTCCTGGGAGTACCGGCGCCGCTTGGCTACGTTGCTGGTGTGGGTCGTGGGTGAGTTTTTGTTTTAGTTTTAATAATTGCATGGAGTACACAAATTTGTTAATATTTTATGTTTTTGTTATAAATAGAGCCACTGGATTTACGACACGTTCGGATATTGGTCCAGCGCGCGATGCCAATGATGTTTCCGATGATCGTCATGCACCGCCTGCAACCAAACGCAAGAAGAAGGACGAGGAGGAGGAGGAGGATGAAGATTTAAATGACTCGAATTATGACGAGTTTAGTGGCTACAGCGGCTCACTGTTCTCCAAGGATCCCTACGATAAGGACGACGAGGAGGCGGATGCCATTTACGATTCCATAGAGAAGCGCATGGATGAGAAACGCAAAGAATATCGTGATCGCCGCTTGCGTGAGGATTTGGAGCGCTATCGCCAGGAGCGTCCTAAGATACAGCAGCAGTTTAGTGATCTGAAGCGTTCGCTAGCCACGGTTACCACCGAGGAATGGTCTACGATACCTGAGGTGGGCGACAGTCGCAACCGCAAGCAGCGGAATCCGCGTGCCGAGAAATTTACTCCATTGCCAGACAGCGTGCTGTCCCGCAATCTTGGTGGAGAGACCGCTTCCTCATTGGATGCCAGCTCCGGCTTGGCTTCAATGATGCCCGGCGTTGCCACGCCCGGTATGTTAACGCCCACAGGCGATTTAGATTTGCGTAAAATTGGACAGGCGCGTAATACGTTGATGAATGTTAAACTTTCGCAAGTCTCGGACTCGGTTACGGGTCAAACAGTCGTCGATCCAAAGGGCTATTTAACAGATCTGCAGAGCATGATACCCACTTATGGCGGCGATATTAATGACATCAAAAAGGCACGCTTGTTGCTCAAGAGCGTCCGTGAAACGAATCCCAACCATCCGCCCGCTTGGATAGCTTCAGCGCGCTTAGAGGAGGTCACCGGCAAGGTGCAAATGGCGCGCAATTTAATAATGCGCGGCTGCGAAATGAATCCGCAGTCGGAGGATCTTTGGCTGGAGGCAGCCCGTCTTCAACCGCCCGACACAGCCAAAGCAGTCATTGCCCAGGCGGCACGTCATATACCGACTTCGGTGCGCATTTGGATCAAGGCTGCAGATCTTGAAACGGAAGCCAAAGCCAAGCGGCGCGTCTTTCGCAAGGCCTTGGAACACATACCCAACTCGGTGCGTCTTTGGAAGGCGGCCGTGGAGCTAGAGAATCCAGATGATGCTCGAATTCTGCTCTCACGTGCTGTGGAATGCTGCAACACCAGTGTGGAGCTCTGGCTGGCCTTGGCACGTCTCGAGACCTATGAGAATGCACGCAAAGTGCTTAACAAGGCACGCGAGAATATACCCACAGATCGCCAGATCTGGACAACAGCTGCCAAGCTGGAGGAGGCCAATGGCAACGTACACATGGTCGAAAAGATTGTCGATCGTTCGCTAACATCGCTCACAGCTAATGGTGTGGAAATCAATCGAGATCATTGGTTCCAAGAGGCCATTGAGGCGGAGAAATCGGGAGCTGTTAACTGTTGTCAGGCAATTGTTAAGGCTGTTATTGGCATTGGCGTCGAGGAAGAAGATCGCAAGCAAACCTGGATCGATGATGCCGAATCTGTAAGTATTTATTGTGCATTTGAAAACTGTCATTTGATTTATCCCTTTATCAATGCTAATGACATGACAAATTATTTTTATATTTTTAGTGTGCCAAGGAAAATGCATTTGAGTGCGCGCGTGCTGTCTATGCACATGCGCTGCAGATGTTTCCGTCAAAGAAGAGCATTTGGTTGCGTGCTGCATACTTTGAGAAGAATCATGGTACACGCGAGTCGTTAGAAGCACTGCTGCAGCGCGCTGTGGCACATTGTCCCAAATCGGAGATACTCTGGCTTATGGGCGCTAAGTCGAAATGGATGGCCGGCGATGTGCCTGCTGCTAGAGGTATTCTTTCGTTGGCCTTTCAGGCTAATCCTAACTCTGAGGACATTTGGCTGGCTGCTGTTAAGCTGGAGTCGGAGAACTCCGAGTATGAGCGCGCACGTCGTTTGTTGGCCAAGGCGCGTGGATCGGCGCCCACGCCGCGTGTTATGATGAAGTCGGCGCGTCTGGAGTGGGCGCTAGAGCGTTTCGATGAGGCGCTGCGTCTGCTAGCCGAGGCCGTTGAGGTATTTCCCGAATTTCCCAAACTATGGATGATGAAGGGCCAGATTGAGGAGCAGCAGCGACGCACTGACGATGCGGCTGCCACCTACACGCTGGCATTGAAAAAATGTCCAACCTCAATACCCCTGTGGATTCTGTCTGCCAATCTGGAGGAGCGTAAAGGTGTCTTAACCAAAGCGCGTTCAATATTGGAACGAGGACGACTGCGCAATCCCAAGGTCGCAGTTCTTTGGCTTGAGGCCATACGCGTGGAGCTGCGCGCCGGACTTAAAGAGATTGCTAGCACAATGATGGCACGAGCTCTACAGGAGTGCCCCAATGCCGGCGAGCTGTGGGCAGAAGCTATCTTTATGGAAACAAAGCCACAGCGCAAGACCAAATCAGTAGATGCACTCAAAAAATGCGAGCATGATCCGCACGTGCTGTTGGCGGTCTCAAAGCTGTTCTGGTCCGAGCACAAGTTCTCCAAGTGCAGAGACTGGTTTAACCGTACGGTAAGTGTGCACTAGAGAGACGCTAAAGAATCCTTTATACCATAGGCAGATCTACGTATTCCAAAACGCAAACAGACACTTTATTAATGTTTTCTTTTTATTTAGGTCAAGATTGATCCGGACCTAGGCGATGCTTGGGCATATTTCTACAAATTTGAGGTGTTGCATGGCACGGATCAGCAGCAGCAAGAGGTACTCGAGCGTTGCATAGCCGCAGAGCCTACACACGGCGAATCCTGGTGTAGTGTAAGCAAATGCATCAAAAACTGGCAGTTCAAAACTCCAGATGTGCTGCGAGCTGTAGTCAGGAAACTGTCAATACCAATTTAAGTTCTACAACAACTACTATTACTATAACGAATAAAGTGTTTGCCAGCCTAGTGCTGTATGCCAGCGTAACCCATAACAAAACCATAAATAGCTTTACTATGCTTGCATATGTACTCGATTAGGAACAGGACAAAGCTGAGCGCTGCGCCACAGCCAAAGATGCCAAATGCATAGCGGCATTCTGTGAGACCAATGGAAACAAATCCACCGACGCCATTTTCGCATTTCGGTTTCTGTGGTATCCACTTGCGATCCTCGCGATTCACTAGACTAACTTCACGTTGCCAGCGTAATCTGATAATAGATTTTCTAATCAAGTAATCAATTTTAACAATTGTGTAGACTCTACTTACTGCCTGCGAAATAGTTCTTTATAGGGAAAGTTTTTGCGCGTTGGTATAGCAAGCATGGGTAGTTGAAATGGTTCCAGTTCCATAAGTCCGCACTTTTCGGGTTCGCTGAAGGTATCGCTGACAATTTGATAGCCCGCCTGTAGTTCCACCTGATATGCAAAAAGTCCTGTGCGCATTTTCTCCATGCCCATTTTGGGACGCATGTAAACATGATCTCCCTTTGAAGCAATCTTTTTGTGATATAAACTTTTTGTTACCGGATCTGTAGACTCTGTAAAATATATCTTATTATATTGTGTATCCTGTACGCCAATTTCCAATGGTGACTGTCCCAAGTCGCCCAGCGTTTGTATAGCATCCGAAGGACTCTGCAACAGTGCCACAATATTTGCCGAAAACGAGGTGAAAAGAAACACAGCAGCCACAAATGTGGTAAAAACAATAATTCTCGCCGAGCGATTGCGCACATCCACATAGAATCCTTGCTGGCACATTGCACCCCAGGCAAAGCTCAGCGAATCCATATAGGTCATATTAGCTGTGTGAGGTGAGAAGAACATTTGCAATAGCAGCACCACAATGGTTACAATCAGTAACCCCAATATAGACATCCAAACATCCTCTTCAAAGGGCATCGCAAAGATGTTTTCCACTGCGGACAGTGGAGGCTGCCGAAACATAATGCCAGCTCTAACACGATAAGTCTCTGCAACAAAATCACATAAAGCAATCCGATCCAAGCGCATGAAGATCGCCAGCTGTCCAAAGTCCAGTTCGTAACGCTGAAAGCGACCCATTAAACCATCAAAGGAGCCATCCGATTGACGCCAGCCATAATTAACGGTCTGAAAGGTGTTGTAGCTATTCAACAAAGAAAAAAAAAAGAGTTGAGGGGGAAAAGGGGTTTAAAAAGCGTTCAGAAATAATAAAATAACTTAGTACTATCAGATTTCCGATCCTTCGGAGACACCTGCAATAAAATTATAATACCTTCTGTAAATGTAGAAAAATACATTTTGACTACATACTCATTCTTTTATGCATTTTTGAGGTCTACCCGTTTGAAATCATATCTATCAAAGGCAAAACTGTATTATTATGTAAATGGTGTATAACACAAGATAGAATATAGTTTAAGCTTTATAGTTATTGAAACTTACCTCATATTCAAACGATTAGCCAGCTCCAACATAATGCGATGATTTACTTTGGATATGGTATCGATATGTCTCAGCGACAGATCCTCAATATTAGTAAACACATCGGGAAATGCAATTACTATAGCTGTATTAAAAACAATACCCTCCAGATTCTGTCTATACGTAATTGCCGAACCA
This sequence comes from Hirtodrosophila cameraria, assembly GCA_949708635.1. Classification (NCBI taxonomy): domain Eukaryota; kingdom Metazoa; phylum Arthropoda; class Insecta; order Diptera; family Drosophilidae; genus Hirtodrosophila; species Hirtodrosophila cameraria. The sequence continues at coordinate 11,611,543 of OX453091.1, forward strand.
AAGTGCTGTAGAGCATGAACCATGTGACGAGTATTGCGTAGCTGTTTACCCACCAAACGAGTTTTTAGAGGCTTCCAAGCAGCCACCTTGTAGACGTCTAACAGCGTGGCAGTAAATGGTTCAAACGGACTGTGCCAAAGGACTTTCAGTTCGCTATCGGGCGGTATAAAGATCTCAACATCTTCGAGCAATTCCAAGTCTTGCAGATCCTGCGTGAGCAGCAGCCAATAGCGATTGGTGGTAAAGTAATTGTGCTCCGTGGCTGCGGACCAGCGCAGCAGATTTAAGGCACAGGAGCTATTGAACTGCAGCAGTAGTATGCCCAATTTATAGGGCAAGGGAGGCAGGATAAAGGAGAGCGGAAAGTGAGTTTCATTGTTCTGCTGAAAGCTGCGCGGTGGCGGTGCTTCTGGTGTAAAGGTGTCATCGGCAACATGCCGCAGATCATTCAAGCAGCGTTCCGTGCTGACCTGCACATAGAAATTGTTTGCCGTGAAGTGTTGCAATAGCAAGCGCAATCGTTCCGCATCTAGGTCATAGGTCATAAATTTAGTTAAGCGCGTGTGGGGTCGCTCGTAACTCACCAGTGTCCGCGTGACAAACAACCAGCATCAGGCTATGCACGCCATGCTGGCGATAGTAAGCGACTAGCATATCCGGCAACTGATTGCCCCATGAAGTGCCTTGGACCTGCTGCTCTTGTCGCTGTCCGTGGGGCATTGCTGCGACATCTGCGACTGACACGTGGCCTGACATTGATGTCGCTGCTGTCAGTAGCCAGAATATAAACGAGTTCATGCTGCAACTACGCTTCTTGCCACTTTTTGCCTGGCATTTCGTTAACAGTTGCTTTTATAGCGACCTCTTCTACCTTTGGGCTACCAATTGCCGCGGTAAAAGAATTAACTATAATTGCGTTTTAAAAAAAAATGGCATTAAAATTATGCATTGATTACGCTTCAGCAACTTATTCACTTTGGCTCATTTATTCTGCTTTCATTACGTTGCATGCAACGCAATTTGTAGCAATTGCTGCCGACAACTGCAATTGGTCATCGATGGCGTTTAATTGGTGAGCCAAGTGCTTCGGAAATTGTCCAGCAAAAGTCAATTACGTGTCATTTTAAAAACTTGCAGCTCCAATTGAAGTTGTCTTGCTGTAAGAAATAAGTTCTTAACTGACTTTTTGTTGGTAAGCGAGTGGGGGGTGGGATGAACTAAAGCAAAGTTTTCAAGACTTCCAAACACTATAATTAAATAAAAGCAAATCGAATTGGAAAACTTAAATCAAAGAAAATGACTGGCAAGAGTTCAATGCAAGCCGCAGAAACCCATATTTGTGAAATTAAATGCTGAATTCGTGGAACTGCTTGATTTATTCTGTGAATTGCGGTCTGTATGGAAATCAAAATAATGTCAGCCATTCGATTTACTATTCGAATAAACGTCTTACACATGAGTTCGGTTCGTAAGTTTGGTCTGTCATTTCTCCTATTTTCGAATGAAATATCAATCGTTCTTTTTACTCCCTGTTCCCATTAAAATGGGAAAAGGGGAGTTATAAAGTACTGCAAATGTATATAACACGCAGAAGGAGGCATTTCCGACTATATAAACTATATATATTCTTGCATCAATAGCCGAGTCGATATAGCCATGTCCGTCTGTCCGTCTGTCTGTCTGTCTGTCCGTATGAACGCGTCGATCTCAGACACTATAAGAGCTAGAGACATCAAACTTGGTATGTAGGTTCCTGTATACCATACGCAGATCAAGTTTGTTTCAAATTTCGAATGCACCCCCCGAACCACCGCAAATCGAAAAAAGCTTCCACAGCCACAATTTTGAAGACATATCTTAGATTTTTGATACACAATGTTTTGTCAATGTTGATCAGCTGCGTAAATTTTATAACGATAGGATAACAAACACCAAAGTTATTGAAGAATATATTTTCCCCGTCTCAGTAGGCAGAAGCAACAGTTTTACAGGCACTGAACTGCTTGAAGTGCAAGCTGGGAGCAGGGAGTCTGTAGTGTTTGTATGTAGATGGTAGAAAAGGCATAAAAGCAAATCATTTTAAATCAAATGTCAACTGTTTTCGTTTTTTAAAAACAATATATCTTCCACTTTTTATATCAAATAGCATTACCAGCTTAAAGCTTATCACAAACTTATTTGCTTACTTTTTATATTTAATTTTTCAACATCTTTGCTTTTATCAGTAAACAGACCATGACTTTCATTCACTATTCTTGGACTTGTCAACCCGTGTTAGCAGAAAATTATGAAAACAAGTATTTAATTGATTTAAAAAATAACGTATCAAAGCTTTACAGATTGCTAAGCTTAGTTCCCATACCGCTTTAGATTTTTTTGTCGCATATGCGTCCAGTCGCTAGACACAAATGTGCGATGATTATCCAGATTGAAACTCTTGTGCCTTGTGTCGTTGTTGTTGCTACTGTTGCTGTCTCTGTTAGTGTTGGTGTTGTTGTGTTGTTGTTGTTGTGTTGGTGTTGCAAACACACTAATGGCATCCACTTTATACGACTGTTTTCGGCCAATTTTCGCTTGTTGCCCATTTGTTTTTCCTGTGCCTTATGTGTGCGTGTATATGTTCTTTTATCTTATTTTTTCAGGTAGGGGTGATCTAGGCAACAAGAAAGGCAATGGCAAAGGCGACGCTTCAATAACTTTTATCACTTTTAATTGGGTTTTTCTTTATAGTCAACGCATGTCTTCTAAGTCTAACACATGTGCAGATTGTAATTGTGTTAATATGCGAGTGTGTGTGTGTGTTTGTGTTTGTGTGGGGTGTATTGGGGTGTGTCAAGTTTGTGTTTGTTCGGCTTGTTTTTGTGACAGCAGACTAATGCCAGTTTTGCTCGACGCTCTGCTGTTGTCGGTCCAAGATTTTCTTGCTTTCAATTTTCCTAATTGCTTCTTAATGCGCGTCATACGCCGACAAGCACAAACTTGCACAACTGTGCTCTTTAACTCCTTGTCACAAAGAACAAGAAAACAAAACTTTACTCAAGTAATTTGCAAAATTATTAAGAAAGTAATTTTCAAACATAAATAACAAAAACATATGTAAGTTTAGCTGAAACCGAATACCATTTATTCAAATTTTTGATAAACGATAAAAACCGACCACAGTTTAAAGCTACAATTCTGATTCTTTCCTTCCTGCTGATTCGCTGTGAACATTTACGAGCGAATTATAAACACTTCAGTCATTATATATAGAACACACTTACCTACTCTAAACATGTAAACGGCATGAATCTTTTCCAGACCTCCCGATCCTGTCGACCCACGGAATTGCTAGGAAAAGAACACAGATGCTGCTCATATCTGATAGAAAATGAGAAAGCTTTTCGAACTAGCAAAATATTAGATAATGAAAGAGTACTGGTACACTTAAAAACTTAATATCGTGACGTTTACTGGGGTGTATAGAGAAGAATGACAAAACTATTATGAACCTTCTGTCTGCAATTCAATACTTATAAGGCCAACTCTGTAAAAAGCTGGAGAGATGGGAGATTGCTCTTCATTATCCAGGTGGTCAAACGCTGCTCACCAAAGACTACAGTCTTTGTTTTTGTCGAAAGTTCCAATATTTCCACATTTGCAAAAGACCAGATGCTTTAAATTTAGTTTATTTTGCTTTAGATTCACCATTAGTTTATGTGTTGGTCAAAGTCTGACAGTTTTTGGCATTGACCAGCTTACATTTATAAGGAGCTCAAATAATATTCTGTTATCTTGTTTGTAGTTTTCGCTACACTTGACTAGTTTCATTGAGCTGAAATCAGGCAAGAAATTCAAAAAAGAACTCAGTGAATAAGTTTAAGAATGTGCGGCTTGAATCATCCCCAAACAATTCCACTGTGCAACACGTTTCTGGGTAGTAGTAGTAGTTGAAATATTGTAGACAATTTTATTCAAATGGCTCCAAATGAATCATAATATTAAATTTCAGACTTACAAAAAGGTCGATATTGTTGCATAGTGATGTGGAGATCTTTCAGTTGAATGCACAGTTGTTGGCCTGATTTGCATAAGCCTGGAAGCTACAAGCTGTAAGCCTTTGACAATTAGCCAATATATATTTTATTGGGTCGCTGCGAATCGGCCAAGCGTTGTATTCTTTTGTGTGTGTTCGTGGTTGCCGTAAGCTAAATTGAAGTGTGCTTGATGTTTATTATGTAACCACAATGCGCTACTTTGTGCTACCTTTTAGCTTTCACGCCTTTGAAATACATTTAATCCATCACTGCGCTCAGACAGAAACACACCCACACACAGACGAGACGTACACAGATACAGATACAGGTACAGGTACAGGTACAGATAGAGGCAGACAGAAAGTCGTTAGCCCCGTGGCTATGTCCTGTCCATAGCTTTATTGACTCCCGCTTTCAATTTACCTGACGCCCATTCACAACCTGTTGAAAAGGTGCAAATTGTTGTTGGCTTCTTTGACTCGGTTTTCTTTTTTGCTTAGCAAACACGCTTAGGCAGCCTTATCAATCAAAGGCATCTACCAATTCACCAGACCAGCACACACACCAGCACACATAAGCACACACACACACACACATACATGTGTTATTAATATAGCCCATTTATAAGCGCTAACCATATACCAATGAAAGCTTATACTCTAATAACATTAAAGAGGGTGCTAAACTTTTGTCAAGAAATTTGTAACGCTTTTTTCAGGGCTCTGTAAACTCTATAACTAACTACATCCTGAATAAGGATGACGAGTTATGTTTTCGATGATATTCGCAGCAGTTCCGCAAATCAATAAAAACAATTTAAAGCCACAATATTAGTTTTGTAATGATAATATATAAAGAACTAAGATAATGTTTAATAACATAAAATGGCGCAAAGCAGTGAAGCTCTGATGGAACTGCTTGCAGTTCAAGCAGTTCACTGCTTGATGACCGTGTGTGCGTCTTTGTGAAAGGATCCCTATATCTGCAAGTGTATTATATTTTCGGCAACCCGCAGATACATTTTTCTTAGTATAATTTTTTTTGAAGGCTTTCGCTGGGAAGCTTCTCAATTGAATTTCTGATACTGTCCAATTCATGAATGCAAATTGAGCGCGTGCTTTTACATCGTTGAAGAAATCATTTTTTAAGCCAATTGGAACTTAATAAATGTGCCTATTAATAGCTTTAAGCAACTTGACAGCTTAACAGAGGTTTTCAGAGGTACGAAAGATGATTAATCAGATTGCAGAGGTAGTTGATCATTTTGGAATGGAAATTTTAAAGATAATACATAGCTTAATATATAAAAACAAAATAATATAGATATATACATTTCAATATCGCAGCTTCAATCTTCTTATACTTCTTAATTGTTCTTCAGATCAGTTTAACCAACATGTAAAAAGTGTATTACAACTCAGATTGCGTAGATACAGACAGACAGATGGACAGACGGACGGACAAACAAACGGACATTTGAAAGTTCAACTGTTCTGCTGTATTATATATATTGATATAGAGCTAACGATGATACTTATAGGTATTTAAATATGATTTTATTGCTCTTTTAACTTTAAGCTGATTAAATTATCAAGGGAACAATTAATTCAAACACTTTAATACAGCTTCATTAGTAAACACGCCATAAGATTTTGCACTTGTGCCAATAATTTTATGAATCAACAAGTAATTAAGGATCAATATCACGCCTCAGAAGTCCAATTTCATGCATTCCAGGCCAATTCCTCTAATTAATAGACGACCTAATGTCTACAAAAACTTTTGCTGCATCCCCATAGCAGTCATTAATCATTATCTGGCGCCATCTAGCGAGGGGCGGCGCTAAATATTTGGCCGAGTTGAGCTTAGCTCATTTATCTGCATCAAATCAATTAGAGAGCACCTTGGGGCATTGGACCTTGGGCAACACATTCCGTTTCCTTGGAGATCCCGGCACCTTTTCCTTTTTTTTTTGCCATTTTGCTGTCGTTATTGTCCTTGCTACGTGCCAATTTGGCTCGTTTTGCTCGTTCATTCGTAAATCCAAACAAATCATCAATTTTCACAAATTATACGCTGCCCCTCCTATATACAAAACCTTATATTCATTCACATTCCCATTTCCATTCCCATTCCCAACCTCATTCTCCTTTTACGTCTCGTTTTGCTTTCTGTTTTGTCCTTGGGCCTAATTGCTTTCGTTTCATTTACCAAGTTTCCTGTTATCGCCTACACCGCTGTACATTTTACATTTTGTTAATTAATGCCAATGAACACCGAACTTTGACATATTGAGCTTACTCCCCCTCTCCCCTCTCAAGTATTCTTTGTTCTAGGTTCTTTTTGCTGCTGCAATTGTGCTTGTCCTCAATGATTATCTGGCCAGATAATCGAAGGAAGCACTACAAGAGCCACTTTAATATCAAATGAAGTCTATTTGGGATGATAAGCCTTTTGGCAGTGTTTGTGTGTTGAAGAAATGGGAAATATTTTTCATTATTTTTTTGCAATACGTAACCTAATCAGATAATGTTAAGACGCCATATCAGTTAGCTAAGACTATTTAAACACTGGGCTGAGCCCATTGAAAACGCTAAAAGCAAAATGAAGTGCGTCAGTTTGCTATTACTGTTTGCGGCTCAGGCTGCCTGGGCTCGTGTGCCTCTACCCAACATAGAGCTACCACCTGTCATTGAGGATGTAGAAGAGCTCTACGAGCGTGCCATTTATGTAGAACCATTGGCCGAAAACCGCGCAGCCTGTGAGTAGAAAATGTGAGTGGAGAGGTCGCAAGGATATCTTTCTAATGTCAGATATCAACTGCTTATAGCCTGCCGTGTGACCATTCGTGGTGGTATGCCCAAACCGGAGCCGGTTTATTTGGAAACCAATTCGGAGAAGTTCTATCCCTTTAATGATTTGGGCGTTATGGAGGTCGAAAGTGGCAAAACTATGCAAATGTGGTGTCCCAGTGGTTTTGGCACACATTCCGACAACCTGTTGACTGCTACTTGCGTGAGCGATACCACCTTCAAGGTGGATGGCAGCAGCTATGAGTTTAAGGATCTATACTGTAAGTCTTGGCCTGGCTTCAAGGCTGTGAAATCGGGTGCTAGCTGTAATGGTGGTATCGTAATCAGAGTTGGCTTTGAGATTACCTCTTCGCGTTTTGCCGAGCAAATGCAAATTTGCTTCAACGAACAGGAGGAGGTGACTCGCTATACACGCCATCAGCTATTCCCGGGCAGCAACTACTACGAAACGGGTGTGGATCGTATTACCTTCCAAACCGCTGGCTACTTTGGTGGCAAGAACGTGGACAAGCTCTACACACAGGCCACACAGCTGGAGACCATCAACAATGATTTGGGCGGCGATGCGGATAAGTATTTCGATACAAAGACAAATGTTTTCCTGGCTCGTGGTCATCTTGGTGCCAAGGCTGATTTCGACTATGCTCCTGAGCAGCGTGCCACCTTCCTGTTTATCAATGCAGCACCCCAATGGCAGGTATTCAATGCAGGCAACTGGGCACGTGTTGAGGATGGTCTACGCGCTTGGGTGTCCAAGAACAAGATGAATGTCAACTGCTATACAGGTGTCTATGGCGTTACCACACTGCCCAACAATAAGGGTGTGGAGACTCCTCTCTATTTGGCTCGCGATGGCAACAACAATGGCCTTATTCCTGTGCCTAAACTCTATTTCCGTGTGGTCATTGAGCCCTCCACGCATCGCGGCATTGTCCTTGTGGGCGTCAACAATCCCCATTTGACTGAGGCGCAGATCAGGAAAGATTATGTCATTTGCAACGATGTCAGCGATCAGGTCACCTATATCAACTGGAAGAAGACTGACATCAAGGCAGGCTGGTCTTATGCCTGTGAGGTCGCTGACTTCCTGAAGACTGTCAAGCATTTGCCCGCCCTGACCGCCAACGGTGGTCTACTTGTCTAGGTTGTTCCAATAAAGAGAAATGCTAAATCGAATATGAAATATGAATAGATGAGAATTGAAAATGGGTGCTGTGCTGTGATTAACAGAAGACTTTGATATAAATCTCATCGCTGAAAAAGTTTTAATCTTATTTCGCGTATTTTGTACTATCTTATGAGGGTGCCTGACACTAGGAGATAAGATTGATAGTTCTAAATATATAAGCAATCGAGACCTGCTTGAGGTACATAAGTGATACTGGGCATTCCCTTCACGACAACACTTTGATTAGAGCACACATAGGTACTAGTTTTCAAAAACCAAATAGATAAGCTAATTTAAAAACATCCAAAAGCTTTTAATTTTCATAAAATTCTTTAATTAACTCAATCTTAAACTAAAGCCACTTAAACCAACAAACCGCTTACGGAAAACTCTGGCAAGTGGGTAACCTTTTTGCGGAACTCCGGCACCTCACAGGCGTAGGAGTAGCCTGCTGTAATGTCTGTTTTCTTCCAGTTGACCCAGTTGATCTTATTGCTGACATCTGTACACAGAATATAGTCACGTTTGATCTCATCGATACTCAAATGTGGATTGTTCACACCCACAAATACAATGCCCTTTTTGGTGGAGGGCTCGATGACCACACGGAAGTAAATCTTTGGCACCGGTATTAAGCCGTTGCCATTGTGATCGAAAGCCAAATACAAGCCAGTCTGTTTGCCATCCTTGTTGGGCAAGGTGGTGACACCCCAAACGCCAGTCCAACAATCTACATGCTTCTTATTCTTCGTTGTCCAAGCTCTAACGCCATCCTCGACACTTGCCCAGTTGCCTGCATTGAAGGTTTGCCATTGGGGAGCTGCATTGATGAACAGGAAGGTAGCACGCTGCTCGGGTGGGTAGACAAAGTCCGCCTTGGCACCCATGTGACCGCGTGCCAGGAAGACGTTCTTCTGTGAGTCAAAGTAGCGAGATGAATCCATGCCCAGAGTCTTGTCAATGGTCTCCTTTTGTACCACCTGCGTGTAGAGCTTGTCCACGTTCTTGCCACCAAAGTAGCCACCGGTGGCAAAGTTAATGCGATCGACGCCTGTGGCATAATAGTTGCTGCCTGCATCCAGCGTGTGGTAAACATAGCGAGTTACCTCCTCGTTCTCATTGAAGCACACCTCGTACTGTTTGGCAAAACGTGAACCACTCAGCTCAAAGCCAACGTTAATGAGGGTGGTGCCACCATTGCAGCTAGCACCCGACTTCTTGCCCACAAACGCTGGCCAGGAAGAGCACTTAATGGCTGAAACATCGTGTTCCTTATCGCCAATCTTGAAGGTTGAACCACCTACGCACTTGGCCGTCACAGATTTGCCGGATAGCGGCGAGGCCAGGCTGCTGGTGCAACTAAACTCAATGGTCTTGTCTTGTGCCACCTCCACATAGCCAGTGGCCGAGAAGGGATAAAACTCCGAGGTGCCAGGCTTGATAAGCAATGGTTGTGGGTTTTTCATCTCAGTGCTTCTTATCTTAATGGAGCAGCCAGCTAAGTTAAGGTCTAGTTTAGATTGGAACTAATTGGAACAAAGGTCTAACTTACCAGCTCTGCTCGATAGCTCATTTTGTTCCACATCCAACTCCAATGGAATCTCGATCATATCCTCTGCCCATAATAACTCATTCTGCTTGGGCAACAGACGTGCCTGGCAGCTGGCCAGCAATAGGACACTGAGCGCAATTAGAACTGGACTCCACATGTTTCTCTACTGATGAAATTTCTGAAAAACCCAGGCGCTTTATAATCTAATGCAAAAACTGATTAGATCACAAAATTTTGTAAAGTTAAAGTTGCAGGTTACCAATTATCACTATCAGTCAAAGTACTTGGGTATACGAGTACATCCTACAACTACACTAGTACGAGTATCTGAAAACAATTTGGAGTACAAACTATTTGATTGGCTCACGTGTTGCGCGTGGTCGTGTGAACGACTTTTGGGTTTTTACACTTATCATTTAATTATTTGGGGCCTGGCGCATTAACGTCACAGAGCTTTTTTTTGTTTCTCAAGTGTTTCGATAAGCATAAGTATAAGTATTTGGTATGGAGATTGGCTACTTCCCTCACGTGTCCCACACGTTTGGCCATTGGATCATTTGATTCTCATTTCTTTTGTTTTTTTTTTGTTCACGAATATCAAGTGTTTATTGATTTCTTGTTTTTAGGTATACATCAAGTCACATTCAATGGTTAGTTTTGTTTTTTTGTTTTTTTTTTTTTTTGGCGCAACTGTACTTTTTGCAAATACACTTAATTATATATATATTTAGATCTATATATATTGTACATTAATATAATAAGCGATATGATATTTGTTGTGATTTGGTTATATATGTATAGTATATGAACTTGTTGAATGGCTTCTTTTGTTATCATTTATTTACAATAACTTTTTTAATATCACACTTAAGTATTAAATTTTTAAAATGTGTTTAAGTACTTTTTGTTTCTTATTTGATTACGTCTGTTTGTTATTTCTGCAGTTCTGTTGTATAGACATTCTGTCAAGCATAACGAATTACAGTTATGTTCACTTTTAAAGCTTTTGTTTGCAGTTAACCCAATAAACTTTTCCCACACGTAACTTTTACTACTTTCTTCTGTACAGAGTTCTGGGTATGGTGTGCCTGGGAGGTAAATACTGATAGCTACTATAAAGCTTAAGTGTTCTTACTAAGTTGAGGGGGAGACACAAAGTTGACACATTCTTTATTTTTTTGAGTTTTTTTCTTTTGTATTTTTCTTATAGTTTAAAAGTTTAAATAAAGTTTTGGAAGAGGAGAGAGCTTTATAAGTACATATATGTAAATACAGAGAATGTTTATGTATATTTTCTTAAAGCTCGTTTACTCTTCTACTACTAACTGAACTGAATTTTATATTATATCAATTATTATAAAATAATCACTTTTGGCTTTTCTTTTGATAGACATCAAATTATATATTATTTGTTTCTGTTTGCCAATTCGAAATTATTATCAGATAATAAGCAGTGAACGAGTTTTAATCTCTATTCTGTTTCAACATTTTATAGCTAATACATATTGTTTGTTAAACATTTTTTCTAGTTATTGCATTTTATCATTACAGTTTCTCTCTGAATATATTTTTTTTATTATTATTTTGTTAAATACTAGTTTTATATAAGAATTTGTCACACTTGCTATTCTTATTGTTTATTGGATCCTGCTTTACCTAATACAGAACTCTTTATTTAATAAAGATCCATCTATTTTTACAAAGTTTTTGTTTGCTTTCAATTTTTTTAATGTACACTTTTTCATAATTCTAAGCTCATTTTCTCCTTTTAAATATTATTAGATCTTTTACAGAGTTATATTATATTATTATTTTAAATTATTATTTATAATATAATACAATCAGATTAATTTTACATTTATGTCTTTTGTGTAGAACGCTCTCTTCTTCTGGCAAACTTTGGACTTTTGGACTTTGATCGTATCTATAGAAATATAGCCACTTGTGCATAGATCTCCACGGCCACCAAGAGACCCATTATGGACACATTTATAGCGCAGTAGACGCGTCGCAGTGAACGTCGGCGTTTACGCTGACGCTGACCACAACATTTAGCAGAGAGCCGCGTTCCAGACTGCTGAGGCTGCTCCGTGTCGTCTTCTTCATTGCTGCTGTCGCTGCCGCTGCTGCTGGTGGCATCGCTGTCGTCACTTGCGGTGCTGCCGCCGCTATCATCGGTTGCTGGCGCAATGCGGCTCCGGCTTCGGCTCCCATTTGCTGTAGTTCCATTGTGGGATGGCGGCCAATGTCAAACCGACGCCAGCGAAGAGCTGCTGTCATAGGCCACCAGCAGAGAGTCATTCTCGTCGCTGCCGCTGCCCGCACTGCGCTCCGATTCGTTGATTACCTCCAGCTGAGTTTGTGGTCGGCTGATTTTGTATTTGTTGTGCCGCTTGTTGATCAACACGCTGCGTATGTTGTTATTGGTGCGGCGCTGGCGCTGACCCTTCACCCTCACAGTTGCTGTTCGAGTGCGCGTCTTAGTCATACCACCACCACCACCCAGCATGCTGCAATCAGCATCGTCCTGCTGCTCCTGCTCCAGCTCCAGCTGCTGCTCGTCTTCCTCATCCTCATAGTAATCATAGTAGTCGTCATAATCGTAGCCCACAGCATCATCCGTTGCATCTTCGTCATCATCGTCATCATATTCAAAGTCAAAGTCGAAGATTGCACAACAACCGCTCTCCATCTCGACGCTGTAGCGACGCTGTCGCTGCTTGGCGCGTTTTCCCTCCAATTTGGCAGCTGTTGATTTAGCATTTGTATTGACGCTCTTGTACATGGGCGCAAAGATGGCGGTTTTAGCCTAGTTATGATTGCAAAGTGAAACATTTGTTAAGAAGAAAGAGCTGAAAATAGATGCTAACTAAATTGCTACCTCTCTCACAAAAACCAAGTTTAAATCGATTGTTTCTAGGAAAGCTGTGTGTCATAGTAAACCGATATTGTTCAAATTAAAGCCCAAACTATACTGTACACTTACAAAACAAAACTTTCTATGTCTACGAGTGTTGCCCAATTATATTTTCTTAAATTTCTTTACTGCAACAAAATTGAGCAACTGAGCAACTGATAATAAACCAAACATTTCAACTTCAGCGCTTCTGTGTTTCTCAATCGTAACTCACAGCTGCCATTAAAACAATCGCTTGGAAATTAAGATATTGTATATTGTAATCACTGTCATTGATCATTTTGCCCATTATATGTTTGCATTGTGTGTCTATTAATTTGTAGTACTTATGCTTGCATGGGTTAACTGGCTTTGCAAAAGCAATTGATTAACTCTGTCAGAATAACAATGCAAAATCACAACAATAGCAACAGCTATTGTTCAGTTCATATGACAAATGCAATATAACTCGGAAATGGTGGGGGTTGTATTTCCGAATCTACTAGCAAAACTTGGGGTCTCTGGCTTTTATAAACTCTGAAATCGACGTGCTTATAGAGACGAATGAACTGTTCAAGGCCGGGCCATATTTTCTCAAACTTAATTACCATTTTTAGAGCACATAGAAACTAGAATTGCTTGGATTTCTATATTTTTTCTATATTTTCTAGCTGTATTCACTTTATTTGAGCTTTTCTAGTTTTCAATTTCGCTTTCGAGTCAACCTAGCAGCTGTGTGAGTCAGCAAACAACATTGCAAATTGACTTTCTATATTTAACTGCTTTATTTAATCTCCCATTAAATACTTGAAAATAAGTATATAACTACTATATTTGAAAACTTACCTCCGGTCCGCGCCAGGTAATACCTGAGCGCACCAAATTGTAAAAACGCAAAACGCCCCACATGGCCAGCACCTGTTTGAATTAGATTAAAATACAGGAAGAGCATAAATTGAGCAACATATTGATAGATAAATAAATAAAAATCCATTTAGCTGAAATTCGCAGACACAGACACAGACACATACACATACACATACCATACACATGCAAAGAACTTAATGGATTGATTGAACAACATTTTTTATGCTTCCACAGAAGATGTTAATGGCTTTTATATGTAATTCAATTATTTGTTTGACTTGTACTATTTGAACACTCTCACGGAGCTTAAATCGATAAAATCATACCGATTAAGTGTAGGCAAATTATTTTGTTAAATTCATTTTGTACGAAATCTATTTATTTCATTAAAATATTGGAATAAAATTGGCTTATTTAATGGATAACATACAGGACGTCGTATGGCTTATACTGAAAATAATACAAGAATAAAGAGTTATCCATAGAAAAACATAGTTTTTCAACGATTGTTCCTATGACAGTCATAGATGTTTATATTGTTACAATTTGGTCGGCATGACTAGAACATATTAAAACGCAAGATAGGGCAATTTGGTTAAGATAGCTTAAAAAACTGAAACGTTGTTCATACAAAAACTAATTTCTGAACTTATTTTTTCTATGGCTTTCTTCCTGTATATATGACTACTCGCCTTTCACACTCTTCTGCTTCGTCACTAGCGTGTACTGCCGTGCACAGTTATAAAAACAAGTAAGAATACTCTAGTCGAGTGTGCCCGACTACGAGACTCCCTGCTCCCAACTTGCATTTCAAGCAGTTCAGTGGCAACACAAGCAAGCAGTGCACTTAACTCGTAAACTGCTTGTCAAACTGTTGTTGCTGCCAGCTGAGACGGGCGTAACAGATTCTTCTATAACTTTGGTGCTATTTATTCGATCGTGTTGAAATTTACAGATCCGAAAGACATTGATTAAACATACATGTGTACCAAAAATTAAAGCTTTATCTTTAAAATTGTGGCTGTGGGAGTCTTTTGCGATTTGCGGGGGTGCGGGGGGTGCATCCGAAATTTGAAATAAACTTGATCTGCGTATGGTATACAGGATCCTGCATGCCAAGCTTGGTGTCTCTAGCTCTTATAGTCTCTGAGATCGACGCGTTCATACAGACGGACAGACGGACAGACAGACGGACATGGCTAGTTCGTCTCGGCTGTTGATCCTGATCAAGAATATATATAGTTTATATAGTCGGAAATGCCTCCTTCTGCCTGTTACACACATTTGCAGTACTTTATAACTCCCTTTTTCCCATTTTTAATGGGAACAGGGAGTAAAAATAAGTTAAAAGCTATAATAATAGCGTTAAATGAAAAGAAGAGACTTGAAGCGTAATAAACTAAAAGTTTTGAGCTAGAAAACTAAATAGATAATAACTGGAGATAGTGTCTGTTATCGTTGTTGCTGTAAAAAATCCAAGTTAAAGCAGCCAAAGTTCTGTACCCTTTTCATATTCAAGTTTAATAATGATTTTATAATTTTTGTTTTGTACTTACATTTATAAAAGCGCGAGCAATAAAAAAAGCGACCTCTGCCTTGCACATAGCATCAAATTGCTGAAATATTGAAAAATAAATCGTAACAATTAGTTAAATAGTTTTAAAGTTATGTTAAATTTAAAATTAACAATTTGTAGCGACTGTTTTATGGCACTTAAATGAAAGCTTAAATCATTAAATTCGGAATTTAAAAGTTGACAAAATATGCAAAAAACAACACGTAGCGCAAATATACAAAAATATATAGCTCGCCGACGCAAAAGTTTTTTTTGATGTCCTGGCAAACAGTGCGAAAAAAACATGAATTTTTACCTTTAAAATTGCAATAAATTATGCATGAGGCGGCAATTTTGCAACGCTTTGGTAGAAAAGACAAAAACAAACAACAACAACAACAACAACTATAGCAACTGCGACAACAATGCGAATGTCGGATCACGTTCGCAATAGTTAGAAAAAGCCGCAAAACAAATGTCGCGACAAAGCGGAGAAAATGGCATGGAAAATGCCCAAGACACAGTGCCTGAATGTATGTGTATTTGTGTGCGCGTCAGTGCATATACATCTATATATATGTATATGTATGTATGTAGTTGCCCAAAGGCAGTGCTGAGAGAGAGACGGACAGCGTGACAGACAGAGAAAGTGAGTGACAGTAACTGAATAACCAGGTTGTCGGCTTTACAGTGTGCCGGTGGATCCTTGAGTTTTTCACCCGCTCATGTGCGCTTCATTAGGTTAAACAGGCACTTTAGTTCTAATTGGCTTAGTAGACCGATTACAACTCTGACTTTTGTATATACTGAATGAAATTTTGTTTATGCTCTGACACAATTTTGGGTTTGTTAAATGTTCGTCCGTCTGTCTTGTATTAAAAAAGTTTTACATTCAGAAAAAAAAATGAAATCAATAACTATCGGTGGTAAAATTCAGAAAAGTACAAAATAGCTTATTTTAGGTACAAAATTCTTATATTAAGGACTTTTTTTTCATAGTTCAAGCAAATTTTGAGCCAAATAAAATGAACTATTCTCCTTTTATGACAGCAAACGTTAATTTTTGAGTTAAAAATCTATTCGTACTGAATTTAAGATCAAATAAGTAAGTATATTCTAAGTACTTCAAATTTGAAGCATAAAATTGTTTCAATTTTTGGGGACTAGGGACGAACAACAACAATCGATTCCTGAAAAACAAAAGGAAAAGGACAGAAAGGACTCTTTAAATAATAGGCATTTTTCAGCTTATATTTGGAACGTCATTCGTTATCTATTTTCTAGAACTCGGTGTCAATTTTTCATTTACCCTACAGTGTAGGGCCTACACCAATACATACAAAGAAAACATATGCTTTATGTTTACATTTCAATTTCATTGTCTCGACTTTTGCAGCGCATGCAAGTGTCGTCGGCATCCGACCATAACCTAAATCCTTTGTTTGATTTTAGCATAAAAAGCGAATTTTACATATGTAACGGATTCGCCTCTTCAGATTGTTGTTGTTGTTGTTGTTGTTGTTGCTGTTGTTATTGTTGCTTTTGACATCATTGTTGTTGTTTTCTAGCATAGGGCTTTTGTAATTTATTTGTTTGTTTGTTTGCCAGATCTTTGTGCTTTGGTTCCAATTGATTTATGCCAACGCAGCATTCAGGAACTCTTATTGATATCATTCAAAAGGAGCTCCCGTTGCGTCGAGGCTTTTGTTGGTTTACTCGCTGAGCATGGGAATTGGGCTGCTTGTGTTGGGGGGTTTTCATTAAACAAATGGAACAGCAGCCAAGGCATCTTAAATATGCATTAAAAGCGTTTGGCTGGCGCGCATTATACCCACACCTGTCGGTATGTGAATGGGTTTCCCCAAAGGATTTAACTTACCTTATTCACATGATCACGCAGAACATTCGAATAAACCATGGCGACAGCTTCCAAGGCCATAAACGTAATATAGCCAATTATCCAGGGTACAATTAGGCCGGCGTTTTCCTGTGGGTTCATAAAACAATATTATATCGCTCTTTTCTAGCAGTTTTCCGCGGGGAGAGGAGACCACAAAAACCATTCGCACACCTTTAGCTGCTTTCAAATTGAATGCATTGATTTTCAGCCTGCTATAACTATATCAAATATTTTAGGTGCCATATGAGACTGTGTAAGTGTGTGTGCTCGTATTTTATATGTATGTAAGTATGTGCTTATGTGTGTGTGTATGTCCTGTAATTTATCTTCCAAGGGCGAAAAACCTCTGATTGGATTTTTGGCGCTTTTTCGCGTTCAACGCATTGGGGCTTATTTTTATTTATTTTCTATAGGAAAGTCCATTTGCTGCTCCTGACAGCTTTAACCAAACATTTTGCTGGACAGATTTTAGACCAAATTTTCTATTATTTATTGTGGCAGCGTTGTAATGGTCAGAATGTCGAAATATATACTTAAATATATTATATTTTAAGCATGCTACATGTTTATAACCAGTTTTATATGAGTTTTATTCAATTTATGTCTAAGTAGGCCAAATGAGTAAAGTATTGCTTTCGTCAACTTTCAGAACAGTATTGCTTTAGCCCAGATTCAGTTGCTAGGCAGCTCCCAGTAAACACGTAATAAAAATGCTATAATTATTTGAGAAATTATATTTTTTAAAATGGAGAGCCATTCAAATGCGGGTAATACGCCGAGAGAGGAAGATGATGTTACCGAACATGGAGTTACAGAACATGAAGATACCGAAAATCATATTACCGAACATGAAGTTACAGATTCAGACCCTGAGGAGCTTAACTCAATATTTGATATGAATATTGATACCGATGATGAGCTGATCAATGTGCCATCTCAAAGTGGATTAAACAATGTTGGCCCAGAAATTATAAATTTGGATTTCTACCGTTGCATTGTATGCAAAGTTGTGCCGTTCAAGGAGGTATATGAGTGTCAGAACAAACATACTTTCTGCGCCGGCTGCTATCAGATGCGCGTCCTGGACAAGAGTTTCGTTACGCAGATGGGCACCTGTCCCGAATGCAACGTGAAACTATATCGACATAGGCAGGGTCGTAACCGACCTGTAGAGCGCTTTCTTGCTGAGACGCTTGTGGCCTGTGAGCAATGTGGCATCCACTTGATGCGCGGTAGCTTGCGTCATCATGGGCGGATGGTATGCTCTGAGCGGCTGGTGGCCTGCAAATACAAGCGCGTTGGTTGCTTATGGAAGGGCGTGGCGGGCGTGGCCGGCTTGGCAGTGACTGAGCATGAGAATAGTTGCCTGTTTCGTAGTAAGAAGGGCCATGAGCTGGTAGAGTATCTGCGTCAGCGGCAGGCGCAAGGTGTGGAAAAACAATTGTTGTTAGGCAAGATAATGAAGCTGATGCAGCTGCCACATATCAAATTGCGTCTACTGCAGTTACTACCGAAAGTAGAAGGCTTGCCGTGCAATCAGCAGATGACCGCCGACGTCTTTGAGGCCTTTGGTCATCGCTGGTCCGTGCTGATCAACTGTCAGCTACTGAGTAATCCAGATGATCCTAATAATAATACATATGGCTTGTTTTCCCATCTCTCCATGGATTATGCCGCATTAGAGCGTGAGTCATTGTTCATTAGCTACACTTTGCTCAATGGTACCTACTCGGATGTGCGCTTCCAGCCGAATCTATGCGAGAACATTGAATTCTCCAGTAACAATTGGTTTGGTCCCCTAACTCTGCTCTATAAAAACTCTTGGCAGAACTGTGCCAAGCTGATCAATGAGCGCGGCTTCTTTGCCCGCATAATGCTTTCACGTTTATAAAGTTTATTTTATAGTTGTTGTTTACATTTTTCAAATACATAAATACACAATCATGTACCAGTTGAGACTAAATAGTCTCATATTGCGGTTTGATTGCAGTGTGTCTAAAAATAACAGAAGTTTTACAAAGTTTCTCTTGTTACACCCTGTAGCTTTCATTTGTCAGCTTTTAATTAAGTTCTTGCCAAGCTCTCGTCGAAAGACACACACACGCACATGTCCACACTCAGTGAATACATTTAAAAATTCTAGAACTTTAGTTAAATTGTATTCCACCAAATTTTGTTGGCGTAATACGCAGGCAACTCTCATTAATACTTTTCTCTATGCATTATTTAGGCACATCAGCTGCTGGCAAGCACACCATAATACAATCACCAGCCAGGTCCCTGGCGCCTAAAAGCAAACTGCAATTAATTTGTCCAACACACAGCACACACACACACACACATGCATACATTTGTCCATTTGGGCTATACAAATAAATGTAGCATACATTTTAGGGTTCTTCGCAGTCTGCTTGTTGTTTTGTACTGTTTGCTCTGTTCTTGATTTTGTTGAAAGGTCGATATTAAAAAATTCCACACACAATACGCCACGCAATGTTCTCTCCAACTGGCTGTAATCTTTGTCATGTGTCGTCGACAGTCGTCAGCCATTTCGACAGATGGATCTGTTTACCCAATTGTGTGACAAATTGTCCACATTTTCTGCAACTGTAAATGGCATTTGTTTTGGGCAACCCTTTTAAATATTCGAGTCATTTATTTTTAATTCTACGTTAAGGGCATGATGACTATATTATTTAGTTGATTTCTATGAAGAAATTCAAAACATTGACAGTTGACTTGACACTGTATTTACAATGTTGGTTTTAAAACACAATATCTCTTCATCATAGAACAAAAAGTCAAGATTGTTGGCTGAATTTTTAGACATTGTACAGATTCTGATCAGTTTTTATATAGCCCTTACCTTTGAATAGAATCTTCAAACATTCCACTAAAATAGGTTTACTGTTTACATCTATACAAATTTCCTTAGTAGGTAGCTAAATGACCACTTTGATTTCACTCAGAAAATGGTAAACTAAGGGCATTTGAGTTTCTGTAAGTTGTCAAAAGGTATTTTCTTTTTGTTTTTTCATGTGTTATTTGATGAAGTTGAGTTAGAAGGCAATGAGGACATGGCATATGCGAGCAACGCCTACGGCAGGACTCGTGCAGAATTTACATTTGAATGCGCTTTATTTGCTTGGGCCTGTAAACAGTTCTGTCACAGTCACAAAATGCGCATAATTTGCGCATATTCGGCTTAAATTTATTTGATTTGCGTGTGTATGTGTGTATGTGTGTATGTGTGGAGTGTGTGAAGTTTGTGGGATGTATTTGTTTGTTTGGCAACCTTTTGTTCAGTTTTGTAAAATGTCAAAAAGCTGTTAATCAAACAACATGACTTACCCGACAGATGCCAAATATTAACACAATGCTCAACAATATCATCGACATTTGTGTGCCAATTATAGCAAAATATGCAATTTGCACACCTGCAAAATAAATATGAGCAGAAAACATAAGAAATTATCAAGAGATCAGGAACTATAATATATGTATGTTTATGTATGCGTATTTGTGTGTTTGTACGATGAACGTCTAAAAAGTCAAGAAGCAAAATAATTATTGTATAAAATACTAAAGAACAGTCGAACTAGTTTATTTTGTTAATGTCGAATCATGAACGAAAAAGACTTAATTGAGTCTAACAGCCAATTAGGCGATTTGACGTTAATTTTAAAAGTTTAAAAGGGCTTAGTTACCATGCAAACTGTTGGTTTCCCAGTCACCATATTCTTTCTACTTTAGGAACTGCTCTAAAAGAAGATTAGTTTGAAAAATAAATTTCAGAAAATTGTGTTTTCTTGTCTAGATTACTTTATTAGAAGCACTTGGTGTATTCTTTCTAAAAAAGCACTAAAATGAAGCTATATTGAAACACTTTAATCGAGCTAAGCATAATATTTGTAATTATATTTGAAATTTGATAAAAAATCAGAAAGTTTACTGCCAGTTTGAGCACAGTTTCCTTTTTAAAAATAATAATAGCATGTATGCAAAAATAGACATGCTTTAGTATACCTTAGAGTGTTGGCCCAACAACACCAACAAGGTTTTATTTATTTATGAAAATGTTTTGTTTATTTTGCTCATATTCAGTTTATAGCTGTCCAGGGAATTTGCTTGCTTCTATGTGTGTGTGTGTGTGTGATGTGTGGCAACTAATTGCTTAAAATTTACAAAGCTTATACGTACCATAGTAGACATCCTGAAGCTCGGCAGATTTGTGCATGTTGACATTGATGCGCCACGAGTAGATCAAGACAATTAAGAGTGATATATTCTAAAATGAATGGAATATAATGAAAGAAGGCAAGCCCACATTAGCAGACATAAAATGTATACGCAGTGTCAGCCCGCATTCAAAAAAGCTATTGAATGTTGTCCTCTTTGACAAACATATATGTAAAACATGGTTTTGCTTTCAATTGGACATTAACTCCAGAGTTGAGGGTTCTGTTCCAGAGTTCAATTTGCAAAACAAAATAGTATGCTACAGTTTTTATACTCTTACTTTGTTTGAATAATGACATAAGTCTGTTCAGATCAAATACTTTGTTGAATTAGAATTTCTGCAAGCGTATTTAAATTTCGGCTTCTCGCAAATAGCTACTCTTTATTATTCAGAATACAAATTTCTGTATTATAATGCGAAATTTTACATTTTGCAGACACATTCATTATGTTTTTTGTAAGCCCTATGGAATATATCTCGTACGCATCGGAATTATGCTAAATGTGTAACATAAACCTTACTTAACTGTCTCAATGCAACAATACACTGAGACACTAATTGCAGATACCAAAAAAAAAAAAAAAAACCAGGCACTTGAAAAGCAAAAACAAATTTACACAAAAGTTGCATGCACATTATTTTAGTGTCTGTGTTGCGAGGCAAATTGCAATGTAGTTTTTATTGTTATTGTTATTATTTGTGTGTTGCATGAATACTTATTGTGGGTATATAAAATACCGAGCACGATTTGGCCATTAACATAAATTAAAAGCCATAATGAGCATCATGTAATTGTAATTTATATTGCGCAAGAACCCAGCGAACCCAAGTTAAATACAACAACGATGAAGTACCTGCTCTCCATTTTCCTAATAAAAACCATAGATGCGTATGTACTTAGAACTCAACTTTGATATGAATGTAGATAGATTATGCTAGACAATTATTTCTAATATGTTAATATGCCATTAGCTACTTAGCAGCTTTTAAAATCTGTGCGTTGCGTTTTAATTTATACATTTGAGATTAATATTTAATATCATTATTTATATGTAGAATACTTCCAAAATGGTAAATACTGTATTTTGGGTTTGTTCATCATTTATATAATAGGCTTTGTCACAATTTTATAACTAGAAACTGAGTTACCGAATCGCATATGAAAACTATTCTTGACTTGTATTGTCTGCGCAAAGTTACCTTAATATAGCTTTATAAAAGGTAGACTAGCTTGTCTTTGGAATATTTCTACCGCAGAAACCTAGAAACCTCTTTTTTTGAACGTTTGTTCAGTTTACAACAAAATATAAGCAACTCTACAACAATTCAAATGTAAAAATTTAATTTTGTTACATTTTGCATTTAATGCAATTACTTTTATTTGTTTAAAAAACTACTCATTTCCCTTAAAGTATAATAATAGCCTTGTCATTTGCTATATAACGAGACAAAAATAATGAGGTTTACCCATTCTCATTAAAAAAAAAAAGTAGAAATTGTTTCAAAAAAATGTTTCGTTGGGCACGGGCACGGGCACTTTGCATTAATTATGCCATAATTACTATGAGAATATAACGGAGTCGACTGGAATTTGGTCGCTGGAACAATGAAAACAGTTTACAATGACATTGCGCATACGCCCCATGGAACGATTCAGATGTAAACAAGGCAGAACTTAATAACAAGAGCACTCGTTGCACTTACAATTGTGTAAATTGCACTTGTTAGGGCCAAATTCTTGGCATGCAACATGCGGCAACAGCGTGTGCCACTAGTTAGCGGTCCATATGGATAAAAGATGACAGACTTCATTTTATTTTTCACTTCTCGCTGCGGCAACGGAAATGCAATTTGTTGTTGTTGTCTCGATTTTTTATAACGTTGACATCATGACAAGGACGCTGCCTTTCCCGCTGTTATTGTGGATAGTTATTGTTGCTGTTTCTGTTGTGGTTGATGTTGATGTGGTTGCTAGTGGTGCAGTTGCTGTTGATGTTGTTGTTGTTGTTGTTGAGGTAGCTGTGAAAAGCCGCCCATTAACGCCGTATCCCTCACTGATGAAGTCGGCCTGCAAAAATATAAGATAAATATCAAATTTAAAACATTGCGTTAGCTCATGCTGGCCTTGTGTGTATATCTATCATTCAGTCATATTATATTTTCTTGTTTGCAATGACTCGAATTCAATCAAACGTACAGTTTTTTTCAGCATACGATATAAATTCTATTCATATTTGGCTCAATTTGTTAGACTGGAATGCTTTTGCCTCTTATGTTATATTCAGTTGAGTGTAAATGTGCTACTAGTCTGCCGATTTGCCGAATTTTATTGAAATTGCTGACATTAAAGGCATATTTGATGCATTTTAAGCACGAGTCGTTAGGCAATATAAGTGCACACTAAATAATGTATATTCATACATATTTAATTTCATGAAAGACTTGTATTGTATAAAGCCAATGAGTTTGCTAATTTAATAGTTGAAAACAAAAATAATTAAAATGTTACACTTTGGTCTTGCATAGAAATGGTTTTTTTTTGTAGATAGCTCAATTTAAAGCATTTTTTGTAAATGTATTTATGTGCTATTGCAAGAGGGAAATATTGTTTGAAATATGTCAGATTTAACTGGTTGGAAATGGATTAAAAATGACTAAAAAGTGCTTCACACCAAAACTGTTATTTAGTTTTTAGTTTATATAAAATCAAAAGAAATACAAAAGCTTTTTTATGCTTTTTATGGTGTTCAGAAACAATGTTTTTAATATTATTATTTATTTACTTTTTGGGCATAAGCTTGTTAGCTTGTTATTTAAGTCACTAGGTTTTGGTTGATTTGCAGGTTTGAACAGATCTAAATTTTTATGATAGCATTTGACACGATGTAACAAGGATATCAATTCATTGAAAAAATACAATGTTCATATGTTATAGTTGTTGTTGATAATGTTTATGTTGTTGAGACTTTTTAAAGGATCGTTTTTAAACTCTTTTTAATTTTTTTGAAAAAAAAAGAAAAAAGAGTATATTGGGTTTGTGAAATGTCCGTCTGTCCGTTTGTCTGTCCGTATGAACGCAGGTTTTTTCCACAATTTGAAGCTAGAGCAACCAAACTTGGTATACATGTTGGTATATACCATAGGCAGTGTCAAGATCTTGCAAAGTATTACTGCTAAAGGATTTCGTAGTATACAATCTTAAAGCAGGTTTGCAAGTTTTTAAATCGTTCTCTTTTATAGCTTGAACTTAAGTTTCATTAATTAGTTTTTGTTTTTATATATTTAATGTTTTCCGTTAATAAGTGAAATTCAATGTAAAGGTTTAAAATTTTCTTATCTAATAAATATATCTCTCTTGGCTTGCATCTCAACATTATTTCTTTTATTCGATCAACAGAAACTATTAATTATAAGCCACTGCAGAATATTTCGTTGTTCATATTCAATATTTCAACATAGTTTCACCTAAAAGCTGTCACTCAACCCAATTTCTATCGCCCCAAGTAATACGCTTACAATCAAATCAACATCTCGAAAAAGTCATTTCGTTGTACGGAGTACACAGGTAGTTGTTGATCAGCTTATGCCACGCCCACATTCATGCATACCAAACACATTTATGGAAAACTCGCTTACAGCAAGAGCATAGCTTCTAAAAAAAAAAATAGGAAAGTTGAACATATAACTGATGCAGGCCACGTGGGGCGCTTATTGAAACGAATTTGTTGACTAGCAATTCGTGAAGAGCTTTGATGGCAGCTGGTCGTCGTTGCCACATGTCAACGCTGCGATTGCGATTGGTATTTGGATTGCAATTTGTGTCGCCTGCCGGCGCCTTTAGTTATGCAACGTTTTTCATGCCTAGCTTTTAGGTAGGAGTTGCGTGTGGCAGTGTGCCCCGAAATCAATCATACGCCAGCGTGGCCGCCAAAACGAAATCGACACAAAGAACACAAAAAAATTCAAAAAACAAAAAAACAAAATAAAACCCAAAACAAAAAGAGGCTAAAGTGTGTAATGCGATATTTTTTATTGATTTTTATGTTGGTCTCTCAGGGGTTTTTGTGAGTGTGTGTGGCTACATAGTATATGTGTGTGTGTGTGTGTGTGTGTGTGAATGGCACATTGTATTCTACTTGGATGGGTTTGCTGATGTGAAAGCACTTGATGTTTGCAATATGCATTTGCTACTTGACTCGTAGACAAGCTATTCCAAGTAACCGAACTCTCCTCCCTGTTGCATAACCACAGTTGTTTGCTATGCTTTTTATGTTTGGCTTTGCCAGGAACTGTGCAAAACAGGAATCTAAAGACTGTCATGGCGTTTGCTATGCATATCAGCTAGTCCTTAAATGTTGTGCACTGAATCTTGCCACCTAAACGGTAATAAGAGAAGCTTAAAGTGTTAATTGGTTCGATATAGTTACCAATACGTCAAATTCACAACTGATTCCTATTGCCTGGCTTTAAGGCAATCCCTCATGTTGGATGTTTTTGGTAGGGTATACACAAAGGTTGCTTTTATCTGATCATTTTTAAGAGCTAAGTCAAAGCAGTTTCTGACATGTTCTTATTTGCCTTATATTCAAAGCTTTGCGCTCTTTTTTTGTGACTTTTGTTTGTTTTGGTTTCGCATTTGTTGCTGCTGTTTTATGACACTGTAAACATTTTACGTTTTGAAAGGCTTTCATGGTTGGGGATTCTGTCTACATTTGGCTTGTTGGCCGCTTGCTTCTTTCACTATGGTCAGCAGAGCGTGAGAGCAAAAGGAACGTGTCCTTGCTGTGCTCACAGCCCCTTCAGTTCCTGCGTGTTTTATAACGTAAATGCGGGTCGACTCGCTTGGCCTTTCTACTTTCTTTACACGTTGTCTGTTGAAATAATTTGTACATGTAGCTACCTAAATATAACACTCTTTCAATTTGTGTATTAGTTCTTGACAGGCCTCAGCTATCAATCATACGTCACAAGTTTTTGCATTAGACATAATTACTTAAGCGCCAACTAATTGAAAGCATCCAAGAGATTTGTCTGGCTTTGATTAAGTACTCTGGAGTTAGACAGCCCATCGAGCGATATTTGTCAAAACTGACAACTTCTTGGGCATCATTAATTACGCATACGCCAGCGTGACAGCCAAGCAGTTTCGCGTACAAATAATGGCGCTGCCCGGAAAAACATGAAAAGTGCTTAGCCAATAATTGAAACCTGCTTGTAGCAGCAACAGCAATCAAAGTACTATTTTGTGGCAATGAGAAAATTGGCAATAAAATCGATTGAAATATAGAATACTTTAGAAATGAGGTAGAAGTTGAATTAATAACAAACAGTATTCCAAATCTTTCAACAAAATTTGTTTTCAGCATTAAATGACCGATCCAATTTGAAAACAAATATGTTCTTAGAATACATTATTCTTTTCTATGGCCTTAATGCTTCTATTCTGTAGTCGTCAGTAGCTATTCAGCGTGTTAATTGCATTGCTGCATTTGATTTATTTATTTTAGTTTATAAATTCAATATAAACTCTACATACAAAAACTCTAGAGCTTGCGGCCTTAAGTTGAATTTGATACATTTTTGAACAAACAATTCTTGAAAATACATTCTTTTTCTATGGCTTAAAGTGTTCTATGCTGAAGTCGTTTGTAGCTTTGCATCGTCTCAATTTTAGTTTAATAACATAGACAAAGTCAGCTGAATGTGCTTTCATTTGATGAAATTCAACAAAATAACGGTTTCAAAGTTTTGCTATCTCATGCAAACAAAATGCTCTGTAATTTTAGTTTTTCACGCGAAATGCTGAAATTGAAGCTGCCAGCAGCTAGTTATTATTACTCAGTCCCAGGCAGAATTGGGGGCCATTGTCAAAGCTGTGTGGCAAATTACTATTTGAGAGCCAAAGGGCAATAGTGAATACATAAGAAAGATGAGCGCAAAGGAAATGTGAAAAATCTTGTTTACAGTTCAGCTTAAAAATGGCAAGCAAACCTCAGGCACAAACTAGATGCCAAATAGCCGCAGATAGTTGGATAAACATTTGGCCAGCTGCCAGGATACGTCAGTACCAAAACCCTGCAGTCCTTTGCTGCTTATTGTATTGTTGCTCTTCTTGTTCGACTATTTCCGGCTTAAACAAACTTGACCTGATGTTATTAACTTTTCGTATTTCAGAGACGCACAGTTTGATGAGCTTTGATATGAACGTATGAAATAATTTTCAAAATTAAAATGAAAAGGCACAACTGGGTCGATAAACTTGAGATGGCTGCTTTAAACCTCAAGTTGAATTAAATTATAGCCAGAAATGTTAAGCTCTAAGTCCTAGTTTGCAGTTACAAAATATGAATAAAAGCGTATTAGAAAAGAATGAGCATAGGCTTAAAAGATCTTTAGAGCTTAGCAAAAAATGTTTAAAGAAAATTTAAGCTTAACTGCAATTGAGTATGAGAAACAGAGCTTTGTATTTGAATTACTGCTGATATTAATGATAATAAGTACGGGTACAGACTTGTTTTAAACATTATATACAAAAATCAAAGGCTGCCGTTGGCAACCATGTGGATAGTCTTTGAGCTGCCCTCAAACCTCTCTGATACATATATTGTACATGTATGTCATATTTGATATCAAATGCTTATGGTGTTGGTTGAATGTAATTCCCCGCTCCCGCAGGCCAGAGCCACAAGCCATTTAATTGCACATTGGGCCCGGTTATGTTCAGATAATCGCCACATAAAGACATTTCATTATTGCCCTTTGTTTCGGTTATGGTTTATGCTTGTATATTATTTTTATAATAATGTAACGCACAACAACAACAATAACAGTAACAACAGCAACAATAATAAGCTTATTACGCAACTTATGTTTACAGACTGGGACCAAAACTCGTGCTCATCCTGCCCGCAGGCTGTGTCCTGCCCCTGACTTTGTGTTTGCCTAGCAAACATTAAAGTTTTGTGTTCTGTGTTTTGGGTTTTGTTTTATTTTTGGTTTTGTTTGTTAGCCGCCTGCTTATTTGGCTAATTTATGCTACGTTTTATTGCTTGCTTTGTCGACACGCGATAGCATTAGCAGTTGGCCCCCAAGTTGGCTTCAAGTTTGCCCTTAGGTTACATGAGCAAACAGGGCGTATGAGTGTTTCGGTTGGCTACTTTTGTCTTTGACTTGGTAGGTGTTTGCCCTGGCCCATTATGATTCATTGTTGGTTTTTCGGCAACAGTCAAAAGGTAGCCAATTCAAAAGATTTATTAGCCACACATAATGAAGTTCTTTAGCCAAGTTAATGTTTTTGCAGTTAAGCAAAAGCAGCAGCAGCTGCTGCTGCTGCTGTTGTCAGCATTTATTAATGAATGCGGGGTGTGTGGCATAAACATGGAATGATAAGTAGACTAGAAAAGATAGATTGACTAAGCAAAGCTCGAAGTGAGAAATAATGGAATTACTTGGAATCAAAACAAAAGTTTATTATGAAATAGTGCTAAGATTATGAATAAACCATAAATCTTTAAAAAGTAAATGTCTAAAAACGTTCAACTAATTTGGAACTGCTTGAGAGACAGCACTCTTTACAAAATGTCAATTATAAATAAATTTAATTAAGAACTGCTTCTTTTTCCACATGCTGTTTTTCTTTGCCTACAAATACCTTTTTAAGTACCTGTTGCTGCATCACATGCCACTTGTACCCAGTCCTGGTCTCTACTCAAGCAGCTCTATTCATTTCCTACACCCTTTTGCCTATTTGCGCACATCAGGCTCAATTTGTCAGCAAGTGCGCGTCAGACACTGCAACAAACACTTATGAGTAACAACGCCCCAGCCAAATAAGCTCAGAGAGGCATTAACAATGCCTTTTACCTTTGCCTTACTCTGAGCCCAAACCCAAATGTGACTGTGGCATACGTGGCGTATGTGCACTTTACTAACTCAGACAGCACGGCTGTCTAAATGATGGCAATGTGCCTTCAATGTGTGCTACGCTGAAAAACTGTATCTGTGTGTGAGTGTGCGTGTGTGTGTGTGTGAGTATGTGTGTGTGTGTGTGTGTGTGCTGGCGGGCAGACAAATTATGCAAATATGTATGCGTGGCATATGAGCAGGGAATATTACGCATACCGAGTGTGTCATTAAACGCCCATGTGGGCGGAATGTATTCTGTTTGTGCCTAATCAAAAGTGCTCTTAGAAAATCGCATACATTTTGATTAGAAGTCGTTACCGCCGCTTTTCTGATACGCTAAACTTCAACACTTTTTGAGTACTATTAATCTGACAGTCTCATAAGCGACGGAAATCTCTCTTATATATAGTAATAATCAAATTGATTTAAGGACTTTTATATAAAATTTTTAAAAATTGAATACCATTCGGGTTGTTTACACAATCAATTTTAAAACAAAGAGTAGCATTTTTTTTTTTTGAGTAGCAACGGCATAGTTAATTTCATAAGCGATTTCCTTGCAAGTTTCACAACTATTAAATAAAATACAAACAAAGTCTATCTGAAGACTTTCTAAAAACATTACAAACTGCAGATGGTAACTGTTCTTATGAAATAGTGTAAAAAGAACACTTCTCTGTTTTGATTTGATATAAAGGCGATTGTATATAAAGAATGTTTTATACAAATTTATTCAAAAACAAGTCAAGCAATGTAGGAACCATTATCCACAAGTTTGGTTTTGAAGTGTTGATTTCTGCTGAGGTGGTACACCTGTTTAACTAAGAACCATTATCCATAATAAACTTTAAATATCCGTTGGAAAACTCAAATGATATCTAAAAAAGATAGATAACATTAAGTTTGGCGAATTTGAGTTAAAAGTGAGTTTCGGAATGCGCGTTTCAAACTACATAGCAGTAGAGTAGGAGTATTTTTTGAGGTGTTGCTTATTTTGTTTGGCTCATGCGAGAAATTCAAAAATTGTCGGATTTCCTGTAAGCCACACAAGACACACATGTGACTGCGTTTGTCTGTTTTGTGTGTGTGTGTGTGTGTGTGTGTGTGTGCAACATCGTCTGCCGACTAGTCAAGTGGTTTGGGACTCTCAGTTGATGTTTTGTTTTTTTTTTGGGTCTTTGCTTCGTTACCGTTAGCTGCCTTGTCGCTCGTTTGCTGCGTGTTTACAAATTTAAAAATTTGTTTGTGTTTACTTGGCCTTGTCGGGGATCTGTTGAAGCGCAGGAGGAAGTAGGTTTAAGACTGGAGATGGTGTCCTGGCATTTAACGTGCATTGTCATAATACTGTGTGTGTTGTGCTCGTGACTTTTAAAGAAATTGTTTTATACCTGAACATCCCTTCCTAGTCATTTAACCTACATGGTGGTGTCATGACATTGTCTTTACCTTTATAATAAATGGTTTCATTTAATCAAAGACTTTTATGTGGCACGCTTCTAGGATTTATGCATATTGTTCTAAAGCGGTAGGTAGACAGATCATACCCGGTTAGCTAAACTTTGGCCTGTGGTTGAAATAAATCAGCATTAACTTGGTCTGTAACTGGTGAAAAGTGCTTTGTAGCTTTAAAAATGTTCATGAGTCAGAAAAAATGGTTTAATTTCTTTGCTAAATGTAATTTGTAAGGATGAGCTTAAAAAGGGTGCTGAGCCATGCTAATTGGAGAAGGCCGGAAATTGCCTTCAGCTCAATGTGAAGGGATACGTTTGTATTGAAAATTGTGGCAAAACATAGTTGGCTTATAAAAGGCACAGTTACTTAACTTGAATATATACATATATTTGCCAAAAAATATACCTACATTTTTAAATATTTACTTTTGTGTGTGCAAAAAAAAAAGTCACCTGCATGCAAATCAAATTTATCTTTGCCTCAAATTCAACAACAATATCTGTTTATACAAAAGACCATAAAAAAATATAAAAAAAATAAAAAAAATAGCAACTTTGCGACAACAAAAACTTTGACATTTCCTAAGTCTAAGCATGGAGGCAGAGCAGAGACACAAAATAATTTACCACAAACTAAATTGTAAAAAGTCTAAGAAAGGGAACGAAAACAAGGACAATGGGGCAAGTCAGCCCTAACTGAAACTGTCAACTAACGTCTGCCACTCTAGCTGTTTTGTGTATGTCTCGCTCGCACTTGCAATTTCATTTTCATTTTCTCTCTCTATCTGGCTTGATGTTCGAGGCAAGTTTTTGGTAGCAAGGCAAATGTAAAGTTCAGTTGTAGGCAACTTTTTGCTAACCGCCAAAATGACTTGCAGCGCTTTTTGGGGCACAAGCAACTTGGCGAATGTGCCACATTAAAGTCCACTTAGTTTAATTGCAGCTGCTAAGCTGAAACTTGGGTTGTCTTAAAGCTTAAGACATGCAATGCAAATTGCATAATACGTTCAAATTTTGTGTCCGTTGTGTCGTTCAAAAAACTGAAAGCAATTAAAGCCACTTGTCAACAACTGCTTCCAGCGCATTTTTAACCTCCTTCTCAGCTACTTCTCTCTCTCTCTCTCTCTCTCTCTCACACACTCTCTCTATCTCTCTCTTTCTCCATTTTATGCGCGATGCATAATATTTGACTGATTAAGTACTGGAAGGAAGTCAAGTGCGTTTGCCTGGAGCTTCTCTTGAACTGGACTTAAACTTGGACTGGGTATTCGGAAAATTGAAGATGGAAGATGGGAAACTTTAAGTGCAGCTGCAGAGAAATTGTCTTCTACCAAAAAGCATTATGCAATATCTGCTTCTTTCATACCCTGTAGTCGTTTGATTTTAAGAATATTCTTTTTTAACTCAAATATTTTCTACTTGTTTTCAAAATGATAAAAAGCGTATATTAAATTGTTCGTCGAAAAAGTCTTAAGATTTCATTTCGATTATATATAATATAGAGTTATGCTTTTCTGAATAATTGTGTTAGATCATTTATATTCTACACATTCAAGTAGGGTAACTCATAGCACATCATCCCAAAACACTGCAGTTTTCTTGGCTTACTTGGTTTTATGTGAGCCACGTGTTGTTCAGTTTTGTTTAAGCCTCATCACCTTTTATTATTGTTACTTTTGTTAGCATCGTTCGGGCAGCTGTTGAAGACATTTGACGTCGTCTTTTGATGTTGCCCTTAACAATTGTGGGTGCATTGTTTTTGGTCATGTGATTTGATGACCTTGTTCAAAATCAACAACTTTTACGTTGATGATAAGGCTGTAGCTATGTTTATAAGGCTGTAAGATAAGTGCAGGACAACAATGAAATCGGGCAAATTTAAAGGTTAGATAATTTCGGGAATTTGGCAATGAACTTATAAAGTTTTATATTCTATGTTTTATAGTGGTCCGATCCAGCCGATTCCGAAAAGCTAGCCTTTAATGCGATACACATTTGGTGACAAAATTATAATAGCCTCTTGACACAATTTAAAGATGATTTTGAATGACATTTCTGTTAAGCACTTTGAAGATCGATATAAACATAATGAATATTTAATGGACAATTTAATATTGTGTACTACATAATCTCAAAACATCTTAACACATCCATCAATAGATGAAGTATATAATTGATGAAACTAACTTATGGATGACTATATCTGTGAGTTGTTAGCACATCTTTAGAAGATAATACATCTGTGATGTGCATTCTATTTCTTTTTTAAACACAATGAATTACGAATCTGGCATTTCCAATAAATATATATTTATTGTTATTTAAAAGACTTGAAGAAAATGTCAAAAGTAGTTAAAGAAACCGATTGGAACATGGGTATATCGGACACGGCAAGCATTTCGCTCAACTTATTTGAAGGCATTGCCGGAATTGCGACCGCTACTCAAACGTCATCAGCTGCCAATTGAATGTCGACTGCCAAAAAAAATTTGCATATTTTATTAAATTCCCGCACAAATATCCAATCAATAATGTAGTACGCCATTGCTGGATCCGGCAACCGGCAAAAGCCAAAGCCAAAGCCAAAGCCGTACAAAATTAAGTATGCATACGTATTCAAATGGCTCAACGAGCGAGGCATAGTAAAGGAAAAGCCGCCTGTATATTTTCGAACACTTACACACACATACACAGATATATAGTCAAGGATTGGGAATGAGATTGGGTATGCCCAAGAGAGAGATTTTTGGTTTTTCCAGACCAGCGCCCTTTGTTTTGTTTTTGGTAAAGCCGAATCATTAAAGCCTCGAAGGATCCTCTCTGGCTTCTATGCGTGTCTGACTCCCCTTTTGGTTTTGTTTTTGTTTTTGTTTTGTGTCGCCACAGCAGAAATTATGCCAAAGAAACTGAGTACAAATATCTCAGGGCCAAGTTTCAAGTTAGAATTCTTAAGACGCTAGTGTTAAACTAAAAGATACTTTTTAAACAGAATTCAATTTATATCTGGAATTCGAATTGAAAATCAAAGATATCTTTTTGTCTCTGAAACCAGCTCATGTCGACTCTTTTCTGTTATTTGTGCGCCATATTTAAGCAAACAAATCATGCCCTTTTTAGCCGTATTATGCGCACAGGGTATACAAATTATGCCAAGCATAAAAATAAATGAATGGCTATGCGTGCGGTGAGCAAGGACAAAGCGACTCCTAATAGACCCAATCTCCCATGGGTAGTCTTAATTAGCCAAACTCCATGTCCTTGCCCTTGCCCCACTTTGCCAAAAATTCATTTGCCACATTTATTTGGCTGTTATAATTTACTATGCACAATTTCCTCGCCCCGCTTTCATAAGTTAATATTTAATTTCTTTTTTTTTTGTATAGAACTCTATTTTGTTATTGTTTTTCTGTTTTCTCTTTTGGATTTGATTTTTGTGCTGTTCGCATTTTATTTTATTATTTATTGTTTGGCATTTCGTTGCCAAGTCTTTTATGTTTATAACTTGAGTTGAGTGCAGATTGCTGTAAAGTGCTGCCAGAACTCAAGAGTCTGAGAGCCAATTTTGATGCTCGTCCTTATTGTTACTGTTCAGCTCAAGAGGATATAGATATATGTAGACTGCGGGCATATGCTTGAAGTGGTAGCTTTGATGAGGTTATTAAATTGCATGGAAATTATGAAGCAACGAAAAAGAAGATTAAAAGTCAAATTTCACATTTCATTAAATTCACATCAATCTGAGGAGAATCAAAATAAAATATCTAAGTGTAACTTGTAATTCTGCGGCATCGAATTTGAATGCATTGTGAAAAGCTTAAAATATAACAAATGAAATTGGAAAGTTAATAGACTATATTGAAGAATTGCCGAACATACTATATAAAACACAATTTTAGAAGAATTTACATCAAATGTAGGTATAAATGATGACTTGTGGACCTACTCGATGCAAAAGTACAATTCTCCTAGTCCAATCTCTTGATAAGAGTAAGAGTAGAGCTCTTCAATACTTAGCTAAGACTTTGATAAACTAAAGAAAAAGTCTTATAAACACAATCATTTTTGCAACTTTCAAAAATTCACTTTTGTTGTACAGTGCCAAAAAGAAAAACTTTTTGCTTGGCATTTTTATTGCAGCCAAAACTGCGTGTAAAGTGCAATAGGAATGCACAATTTCCATTCTTAAGGTTAAAGCACTTTGTGCCACAGGAAAAACTTAAATAAAGTGGCAATAGTTACTATTTGAACGGTCGAACTGCGACTTACAGTCGGAGCAGTCAATCTTTGAGTCATTTGCATATACATTCTGCATTACGAGTACTTTGTCGCCACTTTTGAAAAGGCCAGCTTAGCTTGGCGCATTGCCATAAGTTGTAGTTGAAGTTGGAGTTGGCAGTGGCAACAACTGGAGTGGAAAACTTTAACGTCAAAGTGTAGCAGATATTGCTTTTCAAAATTATGATTTGGCCCTAAGCATATTTTGGCAGCCTTTTAGCGCTCATTTCATAGCCATCGAGTAGCTAATGCTTACTTTAAATAATTAAAATGAATGTCTTTCTATTCGGTACTCAGCCAGCTGAGCTGCGCTGTCGCCCAGGGGCAGTCTCTGGCACTTACAACTTAATTGCCAGCAAAGTTTCCAGCAACAAAAATATTATTTTATATGTACGCCGTCGAAATTAAGAAAACTTTGCTTACCTACTCGACATCACCGACATCAGCTCAGCGCAGGAGCTAACTAAAGAGGCCTGAAACGAGGCGGCCTCGACAACTAATGAGCGTATTGTTTGGCAGATAAACGTGTCCAGGGGCAGGAGGTTGTGGGGGTAAAGCAGCAAACGGAACAGGAAATAGCTGTTGATGTCGAGCGCAGATCGGGTTTTTGTAAAGCATTGTTTAGGCCTTGAAAAGTTTTGTCTGCCTAACGTGCGTGGGTTGATAGGGTTCTTATTGGAAGTTGCATAAAAGTTTACTACAAAATATGCAAATATATTTAGACCCTATGATTTTAAGATACTAATTTATATGTTTAATATTAAATATAATATAAATTAAGATAAAATTGTTTTCCTTTGAAATCTCGAATGATGTTTTTACTCCCTGTTCCCATTAAAAATGGGAAAAAGGGAGTTATAAAGTACTGCAAATGTGTGTAACAGACAGAAGGAGGCATTTCCGACTATATAAAGTATATATATTCTTGATCAGGATCAACAGCCGAGATGAACTAGCCATGTCCGTCTGTCTGTCTGTCTGTCCGTCTGTCCGTCTGTCCGTATGAACACACAGATCTCAGAGACTATAAGAGCTAGAGACACCAAACTTGGCATGAAGGTTCCTGTATACCATACGCAGATCAAGTTTATTTCAAATCTCGGATGCACCCCCCGCACCACCGCAAATCGCAAAAGACTCCCACAGCCACAATTTTAAAGATAAAGCTTTAATTTTTGGTACACATGTATGTTTAATCAATGTTTTTCGGATGTGTAAATTTCAACAGGATCGGATAAATAGCACCAAAGTTATGGAAGAACTTATTTCCCCTGTCTCAGCAGGCAGAAACAACAGTTTGACATGCACTGTGCAAGTTGAGTACGCTGATTGCTTGTGTTGCCGCTGAACTGCTTGAAATGAAAGTTGGGAGCAGGGAGTCTCGTAGTCGGGCACACTCGACTAGAGTATTCTTACTTGTTCTTTATATGATTTTGGTTCACAAGTTGCTCAATGTTTTGAGCCACTGAAAATAAATTCAACATAAATTCAACTCAGTTTTAAGCTCAACTTAATTTATATATTTTTTAAATAATTATGAAATAATTGTTGTTAAAACCCACAATGTTTGTATACTACTTTAATTGAACGGAAATTAATTGTATTTTAATTGAAACCTATAACTTTTTAACCTGACTGTGATATGCTCTGTTTAAATTCTGTTTCTCTTTTTTTCTCTATCTTTTTTATCAACATGGATTCAAAAACTTTGTTGCTCAACAATTTAGAGCTTTATAAATATTACAAACCTAATATTTCTACTTCAAATTTAGAGAACAGAATATAATGTATCAAAATTCTATGAAAATATATAAGAAAAATTGTAACAGTTAATAAAGTTGCAACAATACTTAATTGATTTTAATGAAATGAAAATTTGCTTAAAACGAAACTTTTGCTGTTTTGCTTAATGTTTCATTTAAAGTCTAACAATATGAAAAGTAATTAAATTTAACGCAATTCATTTAATTGAGTTTTCAGACCCAACGTTTGGCTCACCAAAATTGAAGGCTGCTAACCTTCTCAGTTCCCTGTCCCTTTGCTTTTCTATCTCTGCGTTTTTTCTGTATCCCTCACACATAGGTTTATTTTTGTTATGAGGCCACCGTCTGCTTCAAATATTAATTTTTTATGTGGCTTTCGCTATGTATCGCACATTTTATGGCACTCGCAACTGTTTGCGTTGTAATTAAGTGCTTCTAATTTGTGTTGAGCGCGGCGGCACTTGAAGCAGGGCATTGCCATTTTTTTGTTGGTGTTCATCCTGGTCCTGGCGATACACGTTCCCACGTGTAGACTTTAAAGGATGTTACTGTTGTGTTGGGAAACTTAAGCTGCCGTTAAATTGTTGAATTGACAGAGCTATCCGTTGAGAATTGTGTGTCAACATTTTTGTGAGTTATTTCTGTGCATTTCTAAGTCAGTTTGCAGTTGGCAACTTCAGTTGCATCGGGACTAAGGGAGTACAATTTGTATTTTGTTTATGCATGGGGCCTAATTGATTGATTTGATTGATTTTTACAATCGGTTTGTGTTGAAAGCATTACTAAAAGTGACAAAAACTTTTAAAATTTGAATAAAATATGAAAATTCGAATCTTTAAGCTGTGTTTAATGTGTTTTTGGCTTGAAAAGATTCAGATTCTTTTAGTTTCTCATCAAAAACCCAGTACAACAAAATTGTACACACCATTAACAAACCGCAGCATAACTTAAACAGCTTAGTTTTTAAATTTAGCAGAAAGCTTTTACACTTGAACCTATTTAAACACGTTTAATTTCAACGTCCAGTTTAATTTTTCTAATCCCTTATGGAGTACAAGAACCAATTACCGCTTAAGCTTAGGCAACTTACCCAACTGTTCAGTAGTTGTACTTTGTATTTTAAAGTTGCTCTTTCACTTTGCTCTTTCACCTTTCACTTGTGGCTCACTTTTTGTATGAATCAACTTTGGCAAAGATTCCAAAACAAAAAAAAATGCTTTAAAACTTGTTTTTCTCACACGGATTGCAAGCACATTCATGCACTTTTGCCGGTAGTTCTATGCAATACCGTTCGCTTGGCGCTCAAAAGTAGGCAATGGTTTTCATGTGCTTTGGCGTTCTTTCATTTGCCTTCACTCACACACTGATAACTAATAAACTTTTGCTGCTGCTGCTGCTGCTGCGTTGGCAACGCGTACGAAACGACAACTGTTTTACGTTTTATCAGCGCGCCAGTTTTATAAGGCAAAAGCTTTCAGTGCAGAGCTTTTACGAGAGCGTGCTCGTCAGTTTTCGACCTATTCTGGCATCCGTTTCGACCAAATTGCCATTGGTCATTTGAACATTTGGCTGTTGTTTACCGCCAATTGTTTTAAGTGCAACAAATCGAAGCCAAAGTCAACCCACACATGTTTTATGTTTTTTTTTCTGTCAGGAATTTGTGCACTTGGTGTTTTTTTTTTGTATTTTTGCATAGGTGTACAAAGATGGTATGCAAAAAAGGTGCAAGAAAAACTGCATGCAAATCATTTGGTGCTCATAAATTATGGGCCACAGTCAGCGAAGCAAATAAACTTCAATTTATCTTGACTGGAGACCCACTTTGAATAGTCCATGTTATATGGCTGGCTACTTGGTACGATTTTGATTGGCTTATTTTTGTTGGATATGTTATTTAGTTGCTTAAAGAATACGTGTTTGCGATGTCATTTTGTCAAATGTCATTTTGAAAAATGCCAAGGAACATACTTAAACATTGCTTAAAATAAATATTCTCCAAAAGTATTCAAGCAATATTTAAATCAAAAGAAATATTTCAATTCACTTACTATTTGCTTAGCTTACTGCAGTTACTCAACTAGTTCAGCAAGAGCATTTAAATGTCTACTCAAAAGTCAACATTTGACTTGGAGCATTATTTTTTTTGTGCGTTTAAAGCGGAAACGGAAATGCCAGCAGTAGCACTAGCAAAAAAAGGATGGCTGCCAACATGGCTGCTGGGCACTTGGACCAGCTCGAACACGAACTCGGACCATGCTCATACAAGAAGTATTTGCCTTCTGTTTGCCGTATGTAAATTCATAGCCCTTCACAAAGAGCAAATATAAATATCGATTAGACAATATCAAACTAGCTGACAGACTGACAAGGACTTAAAAGCAGTATTGAACTTGTCTATACAAAATATTGCACACTAACCCCCAACTCAACTCCGTCTCTGCTACCTTAGCTACCTTACCCTGTCAACTTGCATGTCGTGTCCATAAAGTTGCGCTAACCTTTGCATGATTTAATTATTTGTAGCATACTTTTGTGCGCCGACCAAAACTTCACACCTGAATGCACAACGGCTCGAAGCATTTGCTGAGTGCTGTGAAACTTTTGCCACTTTTGCATTCACAGTTTTGTATGGCAAGGACCCTAGTACTCGTACTATTTGTTGGAAAACTTTGCAAGGGTTCTCTGCTTTGCGGTTTTTTTTGGTTTTTTTTTTTTTTTTTGGGTTCGAAATGAATGTCTCAATTCATTTTACGCTACACTGCGTCCCAAGTGGAGCGAGCCATGCAAAAAGGACTGCGGGCTTGGGTTCAGATATACATTCACATTCCCAATCCCATCCCATTTACATTTCCGTTCTGATACAGATTCAGATTCGGGATGCGT
Source organism: Hirtodrosophila cameraria (assembly GCA_949708635.1). Taxonomy (NCBI): domain Eukaryota; kingdom Metazoa; phylum Arthropoda; class Insecta; order Diptera; family Drosophilidae; genus Hirtodrosophila; species Hirtodrosophila cameraria. Next base: position 11,650,827 of record OX453091.1, read on the forward strand.
AGGGAGTGTTTGGGAGCTAAAAGTGCAAGCGTCGCATCATTACAATTTGTTGATTTGCTTCGTTAAACAGCAAACAACAAAAGCATCAGCCGCTAAGGAAGAAAAAAAGGCACAAAAACAACAGAAAGAAACGCAAGTGAAACGGCACGCGAAAGGATAAACTTGAAATAAAGACGATGACAACAACGTTGACGACTTTCAAGAAGAAGAAGAAGGCAAAGAAGATGAAAAAGCAGCAGCAATGGTAGCATTCACCCCGAGGCAATGCCGACTGCGCCACTGTCTGCTCTTTGTACTTAGTTATTGCTTTCTTTCTATGTTTCGGCCTTTGCTTTGTTTCTTTCCTGTTTTGGCATTTAAAAAGCATTGCATCTGCTCCTTATTCACCAAATGCCAACGCAAGAAGCGAGAAAAAAGAGCAAATGAAAAGTGACATGGGAACTGGCAAGGCGTTGATGGCAGCGACGTTGACGACGCGACAGCAGCTTCAAAGGCAGCGCCTCAAGCGCCCAAAATCCGTGAAGGTCCTACACACAGCGATGAGAGTTGATGTAGCCGCAAGCGTTGCGTGAAGCAGCAGATACGGCGGAAAGATGAGAAACAGCATATTTGTAGCGCCTGGCAAAGCAATCATGACTGACAACAACAACAACAGCAACAACAACTATAAAATGCTATATCTGCGGTTGCCGTGATAGGTAAGCCACAATGTTCAAGGATCACAGTTGATTGTGTGAGCGCATGAATACAATGTAGTTCTTTCCTGACCAGCTGAGCTTCAAAAGTAGTGCTATTCAAAATGACTTAGTTAAAATTTAAATTGATCGTTTTTGCTTTATTTGCTTTCCAGCATAGCTGTAAAATCAAACAGAATTCGATTAGTGTTATGTGCATGCTTCGATCTATTGTTTCACCTCAGGTTTTTCTGTGTGAACCTCATAAAGATGGTCGGTGCTAAGAGAAGCAGGCCTGATCGCTTACAAACCACCTTTTTTCTCAAGGAGTCTCAAATAAGAAACAGGACCTTAATGTTATTACTTGCTATACATGTTGTCCAAATTTGATAAGAATCGATATTAATTACTTTTTTTAAAACTCGAAACTATTTTCTACTTAAAAAAAGACTTCACTATTATTTAATGTTGTTGTCAAATATAGATATTCTTTCTTGTTAAACCATAAAAACTATTTATGGTGGCACTTGCAATTATTTGGCACCTCATTTAGATGTTTATATACAAATATGGTATAAAGTTTTTAGGCCAAGAAGCCATAAAAAAGCAACCTATTGGCTTTGAATTTTTTAAAACAAGTGGAAAACAGATAACAGATTTGTTTTGCTCAACGATGTTTTTCACTTTTGCTAATAAAATCGACAGATTAAAATGATTTTTTTCAAGATTTCACTTTAAGTGCATGCTCTGAACATATTTAGTTAGGTCTTAAATACATTTTAAATTTCCTTTTTTCTCAACATCACACCTACACTCACATACTTTAAACTCAATGTACATATATCTTTGCTTGCTGTCACTTTCACTTGATATTGTTGGAATTTTTCTGTTTTTTATCAGCGTTTCCTTCGCTGTTGACCCTCTTCCACACACAATTAGATTTATTTGCAAATTATAACTTAAATTGCCACATGGCCGTCTCTCTTCCGAGCACACTTTTTTTATACTTTCTTTTTATTATAAACAGGGACCCACAATGTGATTTGGTGGCGCCGCAGCTTATGCCACAAAAAACGCTTAAAGTTGCCAGATTCCATTTGGGCCATAATTCATTGCATATTTTTTGGTCGGCGTGTTAAGCAACCACTTAATAATTAGCATTTATTTTCATCTGGCTTTATTTTTGTTGTTTATCGAGACTAAACAAGTAAGAACGTTGCAGTCGGATGCACCCGACTGCGATATACTCTTTTTTTCGCCTCTTTGCGGAGTCAGTGGGCGTGGCAATTGAATTTCTGCTCAAATCTTTAAAGTTTTGCCATCAATTAAAATTTGGTTGGGCCTGTTCTACAGGTTTGGGAGAAACAAACATTGCTTGATTGCAAGGGCGGGGGTGGGCGTGGCAAAAATATTTTTATCCAATCTATTAAATAGGGCAACAGAATTCAACCTGCAAAATTTGGTGATTCTAGCTAAAGGGGTGGGGGAGATACAGACTTTGCCTATTTGTGGGGGCGGGGGTGGGCGTGGCCGAATTTTTTTTTTCCAGATCAATGAAGGATGTGATAAGTAGCCCTTGTGCCAAATTTGGTTACTCTAGCTATAAAACTGTAGAAGATATAGGTTTTTGCGGTTTGTGGGGGAAGGGGTGGGGGTGGGGGGGAGATCTTGACACTTTGTCTGCCTATGGTATATACCAACATGTATACCAAGTTTGGTTGCTCTAGCTTCAAAATTGTGGAAAAAACCTGCGTTCATACAGACAGACGGACAGACAGACGGACAGACAGACGGACAGACAGACGGACAGACGGACAGACGGACAGACGGACATTTCACAAACCCAATATACTCTTTTTTCCTTTTTTTTCAAAAAAGTTAAAAAAAGAGTATAAAAAGGCTTATTGGGTTGGCTCATTAAATTAGTAAGCGGATGTGCGGCTGATTATAATTATAAGTTGTTGGTATTTTTTGTGTATGATTTTTGGGTTCATGTTTTTGGGTCTGTTATACGCGCATAATCACTTTTCATGATTCAAATAAATTGCATGATATGCCAACATATCTGAATTTATATCAAAAATCTCTAAGCCAATTATTTACTCATCTTGCAGAGAACGTGTACCAATCAGTTGATTGATGTGCAATTAGAAATATCATTCGTATGGCTTTAAATGTCAAAAGCATAATACAGTTGAGCAAAATATAGGTATCGCTAACGTTACCAGATGAATTATTGCTTTAATGCATATCAAATATCCAAAAATTTTAATAAAAGTTAAATGATTTAAGGTATGGGAAAGCTTTAAGAGCGGTTAGCTCTGTTCAAAATAACTAAAAGATATTAGCTCAAGTGAATTGAATTGAAAACGACAACAAATCGGATGCAGTGCTGCTCAAGTAATAAGTTTTGATCAACAATGATAAAAGTTTGATAGAGAAGTGACTGCTTCTTTCAGTATTGTGCAATGTTTAAAAGCTATTCCGTTGAAAGTTGTCACATTTGCTTATTTTTACTGCAGGCAGGACCTGCGTTCGGATTTAAGATTTGTCATATGAACAATCAGCTAAACATCGGACCACTATATTCTTTAGCTGCTAAGGAAACGCTTTCAAAATTGGGCTTTATCTTTCTGAAAAACTAAAAACCAATAGAGTTGTTTCTATTATAATTTGAAACATAGAACAGTTTCAATTAGGACCACAGTAAACTGGTGTGTCAAGAAATAGCGAAAACAGTACGGATAGGCTATATGTATCTTGTTTTATTTTATGTTCTTTTTTGATTTGATACTACAGAGTCATGGGTAAAAGCAATTACAAACAAACTACAAAGATACAAAGTCTAAACATATTACAAGAACTTTAAACCATCATCCTTATCTAGGCGTTGAACACATTCTACTAAACAAGTACTGTACTAATTAAAAGAGATCTTAACACTTTGTCTGCTTATGGTACAGGCAGACGGAAAGACGGAAAGACAGACGGACATTTTACAAGCCCAATATACTCTTTTTTCTTCTTTTTTTTCATAAAAATGTAAAAAAATATATAAAAATCAACTATATAGGGAAGACATTGTAAAAATAATGTTTTTTTTTTGTATCGTGTTTAGTACCACATTTGAGTAATTAAGCTTAACAAGTGTTAATAGTCTAACGCAGATTGCAATCCAGGCAATAACGAATTGTGGCAGAGATATCATTAAGTTTTTCAATTGTCTCAAGCTGTTTTCAATTTAGAGCATTCGACAACTATTCCCATATTTCAATATCCGCCTTTTAATCTCAATGTTGAATGGCAACAACTTTTCTCCGAGCATTGACAAAACAACGATTGGCGATTAGCACATTTTTCTTGATTTTTGCAACGAAGCTCGTCAAAATTGCAATTTCGACTGTTTGTCAATTCGCCATTTGGACAGTTTCCCATTTCAGCAATGCTGTAACAACGTCAGCGGTGAATGTTGTCATTGTTGTTGTTGTTGTTGTAGTCGTTGTTGTTGTTGTTGTTGTTGCCGCAGCTGTTTTGGCCGGGCCGCATAATATTTTGTTCGTGATCAGCATTGAGGCGAGCAATTTTTGAATTCAGTTTGTAGCCAGCGCGCGAGCGAACGAGACACGGCGCGGAGAGCGAGTGCGTTAGAGCGAGTCAGTGATAGATAGTGAGAGTGAGAAATTCGCATACGAAAATTTAAAATTTAAAATCCAATTTTAGTTCGAATTCGAAATCGAGTACAAAGTATATTATTACACTCAATTCAATTGTGATGTATACATAAGCTTATACGTAAACTTGATTTCGTAGCTTGTCTGCAGGAGGTTGCTTAGGAAGGGGGAGGGGGGTGAAGGTCAGCTCAGTTTGGCAACAAATAAAGCATTTGCATTAAGTTTAAATTGAATGTTTTCACTCGAAAACAATAATAAACACACACAGACATTCATCTAAAAACCCTTAGCCACTGACCACGTGAAAGTTTAAAACTAATAATCAAAATTAATTAAAATGTGCAATGCATATGACTTTAATTGAAAGCATTTTAATATATATAATCAACTATTTGTGTATTCAACAAGAGTTGGCAGGGTAGCGGCATTTTGAGGTTTACTTGGCTGCTCGTCTAGTCAATTGATGGTTTTTGGCGGTCAAGGTCATCATAGCAATGAAATTTATTTGAAATTTTGTTGGTGTAGTCTCTGCAAAGCCATGAGTTTCATATATAATTTCACTGAATTGTGAAATTTTAATTATTTTTAGCAACTGATAAGTTGACAACATATGTTAAATAGAATAGATTTGTATTTTATCTGCTTCATTAAGCAATATAGTTTAACAGATACAATACTAAAATAAATGTTCTTATAGCTTTTCTTAAGAAGAAACATACGGATCACAATTATCAGACTTAATTATATATACTTTTTGAATGCCGTTGCATACAATTTATGCCAAGATCAATGCAAATTGCTATGTATTTTACTTATTTATTTATTTTTCTTTTGAATTTTACAATTTCTCTGCACATTTAGCATTGTGTGAGGTCGTGTTTTGATCAGATTTGCTTTGTTGGTGACTTTTCGTTGGTTTCTAGCATGTGTGATATTTGAAAAATTTTGTAAAGCACAAGCAAAACGAAATAAACTTGGTAAATGTCGAGAGCATCAGCCGTAGTCAGGGACAAAATTGCGAGAGTTGAAGACGATGACGAAGTCTTTTCATGGGTTTTTTTTCATAACAAACCAAATATGTTTTGTGTTGTAATCACAGATATGAACACAAGTGTATAATTTTAAGTAACATTGTTTACAACAATAAGACAACAATAAGTTATTTCTTTCATTAGTTAAAAAGGCCAATAGCGCAATGTACACTTTTTTTTCGTATTGGCTTATCATCATATTTCAGTTAACAATGGTTATTGTTAGTGCGTAAAGTTTGTTATGTGGCTTTGCAATGTATCAGGGAAACTTTTGAGTTACTTAGAATTTAATTGGAGATTCAATCAGCTAAAAATCCAGTTTCAAAACCACTGTAAGTCGGTTCACCAACATCGATTTCCAGATCACAATACAATGTTACATCAATTAGCAAGTGCACTCAAAACATTCCTAAAAATGAAATAAAAGTAGCAGCTTAGTATGAAATATACAACTACTTTTGGAATTCTTGAAATTTTTCAATTGCTTACCAATCTAGTTTTTGCTTTTTCTATCTTACTCTCAAACGCCGTTACCCAATCTGTTAAGCAACTTTTGTTATGACTGTTGATTGTTGCGTGCTTATGCTATTTGAAAACTTTGAAAAATGTGAATCAAAAATGTTTTTATGACGTTTATTGGAGACGCTTCGTTTACGCACTAAAAAATGTGCTAAGTGCTCTGTGCTAATTGTGCAGCAAAAGTAAATCAAATATTTTATGGTTGCTTTGTAAATTAATTATAAAAATAAAAATAAAAATATTGATTAGCATTTCTGTAGCATTGCCTCATGGAAATACATTGATGTTCTTTATTTTTCTTTGTGGTGATAAGCGTGTTTCAACTTGCCTCAATGAGGTCAAAAGCTGGAAACAACTTTAGCACGTTTCAACAGTTGCTGCAGCAGCAGCAGCAGCAGCTGTGAAGGTCACAAACTGGAAGAAAATCACATATTTTTTTCTGAAATGGTTTTTGGGGGTACTTCAACAGTTGGCTATTTTAATTACACTGACTGACTGGACGACCGGTTCGTAAAAACAAAAACAAAAACAAAAACAACAATTGCTTACATAACCCATGCAATGAGGCAAGATTAAAAAAGTTACATACTGACGTTAATACATAAAATAAAGCGTATTTTAGTATGACCGGTCGTTTGTTGCTTTATGTTTGAAAACCAGTTTTTGGGGTGCCACCAGACAGACAGACAGACAGACAGACAGACAGACAGCCTGATGAATAGTTGCTTGGCAGATTTGCCAGCTCTCTTTCTTTTACTCTTTCTCTTTCTCTAACTCTCTTGCTCTCAATGGCTTTCGCTCTTCAGTGGGGGTCGCCCTAGGCAAAGTCACGTGCCTTTTCAAAGCGCAACTTGCTAAAAGCGGTTAAGCAGCTTCAGTTTTGGGCATGATTTGCATATTTTTGCCAAAGCTGGTTAAGGTATTATGCATATTGTTGTTAGCTTCGTAACACATGCTTTATAACTTAGTGGATAGTTAAGAGCAGCTGTAATTGGAGCGAAACAAGTGGAAAGATTATGTTGAAATATGTTACTTTTGCTTTTGAGTAAATTTGCTTCATCTAAGTGATGCAAATATTCGCAATACAAACAGCATTTAACAGATACTATAACTTATAAGCAAGTACATAAGAGTATTTCAAAGTTTGTATTAAAAACGGTTTTCAAGTTGATGAAGTGGACAATTAAAACAAGGCTAAGCTTTGGCTGTAGTCATGTCCTAAATATCCGAAACAATGTTAACTTAACTGGCCTAAACTTAAAATTTCATAAAAATAATAACAATACTCAAATTACTCGAAGTGTATAGAGCATATGATCTGTCGAACAAGTCCTATAAAAAATGTTGTCTAGTCTGATAGAATTATAATTATTCATAACTCATTCAAAGATCGTCTAACCTTTGTCTGCGTTGTCTTGTTGTGCCAAACTGTTGGACTTGTTTAATTTATTTATATATAAAATCAATGAATGACTTGAGGCTATAAATGCCTCTTCATCTTTATGGCCATAAAAACAGATCACATGACAAATATAAAAATAAACTGAAATGCGTGCCAGTTTCTCAGTCGGCATGAAAATTTTGCTAGGTAAACATAATATTCGTCAGCCCAATCGGGAATAAAAGGATGCAGGAACGGAAGTTAAACAAATGTATTAATAATGTTTTTAGACTAAGGTCTTAAGACTTTGCTAAAAGAAGAGAATATTTGTAAACAGTTGTAGAAAAAAGATCAGAAGATAATATAGGACCAGAAGCTCTTTTGTGTAATGATATTTGAAGTTAAATATACTATTATTTTGTTGCAATAAGGTCAACGCTCTGTCTGAGATTATCTGATATGTCTAGACTTTCAGAATGCGTCATTTGCAATACTCATTATCTTGATGACTGATTGACCTGAAAGATTTTTAAAATGTTTACATTAATGCTATTTTCATTTTAAGCAATTGGCACTATACATATAAAAAACACAAAAAACACTTTCACTGATCGCTCGTAACTCAAGGGCCCGCTTCGTACACTAAGCAAATAGCATCTAATGTGATTGTGTTCAATAAATAATGAAAACTTTAACATACTAAATAAAAAATCAAACAAATGCATCGCCAACTAAACAGACACATCTGTTAACTCGGTCAGTTTGTTCATTGATAAAATGTGAAGTGCGGTAAACTGAAGTGACACAAAATACGCTAATATCAACAAGGCAGTCGCCAGCTAAGAACTTGCCCTGTCTCGAATTTATTATAAATAAATAAACACACATAATCCTGTATAAATATGAGCTCCCTAGAGGACTTTGAGCGTCTGCGGCTGCAGGAACAGCAGGAGCAAGTCGAAATGGAGCGGGAAGTGCAGCGGAATCACACAATCAGCATGCATAGTCATCCGAAGCTATCAGAATATTATACACGTGAGTAATATTTATAAAAAAAAAATAAGAAAAACTAACGTGAATTACAATTAATAGATAAAACGTAACACGATTTAATTAGATTGGGCTGTTTATTTCAATAATCAAAATTGATAAGACACTTGCAGAAGACCTAATTCATTCACCTGAGTTTCATTCCGAGTTTCATTCAACACTTTAGTTGTTTACAGATTTCTATCAATTATTTATTTAATGCAAATACTTGTTTCTTATTCACTTTTAGACATGAATGCCTTCATCTCACTGGCCATCTTTATAGCCACACTGCTGACCATACTTAACATTTCCATATTTTTGACGACTGTGTCACGATTACGTCGTCATCTCAACAAGCCGCTGAGGATACCTTCCATACTAATGGTCAGTCTGTACCCGATTATATCACTGGCTGCCCTGGTTACCATACTGGTGCCGTACTCCTGGTTCGTGTGCCACACTGTGATGCATGCCATGTTTATGCTAGGTGGTCCCATATTTCGCACGCTGCTCTTTCGATACGTGGACTCGGAGCAGAACTATGTAAAGTTAACGTCCGGTGAAGCGGTGGCAGTGAATACTCCTCCGCTGTGCTGCTGTTGTGGCTGCCTACCACTAGTGGTGCCTACCAAGGCGAAGCTGTGCATCTCACGTTATATGGTCTGGCAGATGCCGTTTTGGCAGGGCAGCATTATGCTGGTCATGAACATACTTTACTATCGCGATCGGCAGATGTACAATCAAGTGATGCTCTTCTTTATACCATTTATCGTTGCAAGTATTATAATGGGTGTTTGGTCACTCCAAATCACAGTGAGAATGATTACCAAGCTACGTGGTGACTATCAGCTGAGGAAGAAAATGTTCTGCCTACAGTTGATTGTGATGCTGTGTAAGCTGCAGTATCTAATCCTTTACGATCAGCTCAACTCCTTTAAGCTGGGTGGAGAGTATCCCATCAATCACACAGTGCACAAACAGAGTAGGTCTAATTAACTAATTATCGATTCTTAAGTATTAAACTACAATTGCATTTTTGTCTTTGCAGCCATCATCAATATCCTGATACTGGTCGAAATGGTTCTGGTCTCCATGATGGCACAGAGCGCGTATCGTACACCTATTCAGGTGCAAGTAGATGAGTTGAATGTCAACTGAAATGAATAGAAAAGAGTTAGTGGTTCAAGATTTGTAGCAAAGTATTGTGATAATTTAACAAAGACAAATTTAATTAATTAAAATCGTTAAAAACTAAAAAAAAAACAACTATGCGAAAATGCTTTTATTTATGACAGTTGAAGCAAAAACAGGCAACTTTAGCTCCTCCTTAATATTCTTTCCGGCTTTAAACTGTTATCCCTTAGAAAGACTAACCAAATGTTTGTATAATGAAGTTTGAGCTATTTTAACTACATGAATATTAATCAGCTTAAGCTAGTAGTTTACTTAAATTGCATTAAGCTAACAATCTGCAAGCACAAAACTGTCTTTCACTTTTTTTGATGCTGTTTATCAAACAAAAAGGAGCAAATCTCAGTTGCCTTGTTGACCAAATAGCCAGCCACAAATCATGTGTTGTTTCTGCTTTTCTTTTGGCCTGGTCAGTTTAGCCCAAGTTGGCCCTAGCTCTCTGGTCAGTTGAGTCCTTCGAGCTTCCAGAACACGCGTGTCGCATTTAGCTCATAACTCTCAATGGGCCCGAGGCGATGCGCTTTACATTTTTCAACAAAATTGTATGCGGCTTAGACCAAAATGCCTAGGCGCCATAAAAATACAATAAATATATCGTTTTTTTTTTTACCAGCTAGATAGCCTTTTTGGGATAACTCAATTGCTGTCGCTTGGGCATAGGCTGCCCAGGAGGAGGCCACAAGCTTGTCCTCCCAGCAAAAACAAGAGCAGCAGCAGCAAGAGAAACAACAAAAATTGCCTGTTACTGCGGCAGTGCGTTGAAATTTATGATTTATTTGAAAAGAAAGTACATTGTGCGCTGCCAAAATAAATCACACTAAAGACGCCGACAAGACACCGAGTAGGAAGGCGTCTAGAAAGAAGACAAAGAACGGCAGCCCACAAAAAATCAAATAAATAATATAAGTGTTTCGGTTACAGTTGAAACATTAATACTCTACTCTGCTACCTATATTAGAATGATAATTTACTCAGTGTAGTATTTGTTTTATTGTGTGAAATTTCATTTTTATAAATTTACACTAGAATACCAATTAAAAATGTAATTAAGTACAGAAAGTAAATCCCTTTCTCTTCCGCTTTTTGAAAAATACTTTTCGCTTGCAATTGAATTGATGTGTCGCAAACTGCTCTAGTTAACCTTTATGCCTAACAACAGGACATTTTCGAAGGGTCTGGGCTTGGGTTTGGGTCTGGGCCAGAAATAGGGCCACAACAGTCAAGTGCCTTGGTCGGTGCTGTTATCTTATCGTTCTTTTATGATGTACACAACACCGCAGAGCGCTGCTATGAGAAACGAATGTCTGCCCAAGCGGCCCCTTTGTCTGTCCCTCTGTCTTTATGCCTCCTTGCTTGGGTTGCTGCTGGTGCTGTCGGTTTTTATGAAGACGCTTGTTTACTTGGTCTTTGCCAAGGAGCCATCCAAGGAGCTGCCAGCCTGCCAGACTGGCTGCCTTGGCTGTCGTGGCTGCCCTGGCAAGGCAAGTAAATCAGATTAAGTACCCGCTGCTCATTTTGATGGGTTGCGAGTGCCAACGACAAGGATGACGACGAGTACCCGGCACGTATACAGTTTAGATGGGCGGTGGGTGGGTGGTAAGGGCTGCAACCATGTGCGGCTTTTTGATTTCAAATTGGATTTTTGCAATGGATATGAGCCGCATACAAACACACATACATATGTGCGCAAAAAAAAATTTAATTAAAAATGCCAAAGCGTTGAAATTTAAGCTACGGAGCATAGGATGTGTATTTGTGTTGGTTTTTGGTTGATAAATATTGTTAAATTGTGTTTGTGTGCAATAAAAGCAACTATTTTGATGGCCACAACATCAAACACTTGTCATTTGTCTTCTTTTTTTTCAATACTTGAGATAGTTCTGTATTCTGTATCAAAGTCAGCGAGATTCGAATCATAAATTCATAAATTGCAAATAGTATTACTTTTCAACTAAAGTTAAGGAATGCGAATAGCTAACAAGCTCTTTAAACCTCTGTTCAATTCGTAAGATAGAACTGATTTTCATTCTGCGCCCGCAAGTATGCAACACATTTTTGAAAACTTTAAGCTCAATTCTTTGCAGGCATTAATAAAATATTGTAGCATACTTTTTCAAGTAGGAAAAATGTTGACGCCCACTTGACGGCAATAGCAATGGCTATGACGGTGTCCCTCTGTTTTTGCCATTGTCTACGCTGCTTAGCCATGTCCAAACACGTTAGGCCATCAACTGACACAACAGTAGACAAACAACAGTAACAACAAACAAATGGAGAGAGAGGCTGTCAGACAGTGTCTTATGTCACTGTCCATTAGACGCCGTCGTCGATTGGTGGCCGGGGCTTAAAGCTGTCCATTCACGTTGGGTCCGTTAATGCTCAAATAGTACTGGAATATTCATTGAAGAGGCCCTAGGCCTAGGTCTGGGACTGGGCTTAGATAAATTTCATGGCTGCTTGGGCGCGAAAACACTTATAGAAATTAAATAATGCGCATACGCCATGTTGTGCGGCTGTTTAATTCTACTAATAGATAATATAACACAATATTTGTCATTCACAGACAATTTAACAGATTCCAAGATGATACGCAACTTCTATAGCATTTTATGATTATTGAGTTGACTTGCGTTATTTTATTTTTTATGTTTTGTTGAGCACTTCCTTTTGTTTATTTCAGCATTCTGAGTATTTATGCTGTCTGCCTTTTGTTTAAGGCTTCTTTCCACCTTTCACTCGCTTCCGCCAGCTGCTTTCGCGCATTTCGTCATTTCATCCGTGCTAAGTAAATAAGTTTTATGACTTTTTTTTTGCTCGTGCTTTTTGATTTTTTGCCTTTGCCGCTACCATCGTAAAATTGTTAACGTCTGTGTCTTATGCTTGATTGATTTCATGACCAACTTTGGCCCGATTTTCCATGGCATTGCTTTTTTTTTTCAACTTTCCGACTTTCCGACTAAATGACACGCTAGAAGCTTTGCCTTTGATTTCCTCGCTGCTGGTTTGCAATATTTTTATTTTTATTTATTATTTAGCAGAATAAAGCGATTCCGTGCCTCTAAACGGTTTCAAGTTTAATTGCAAATGGCAACAAGAAACGTTTTGACAAAAAATACGACTAGTATTTTTAACAATTAATGTAATTTTTTAAATTTAATGCATATCTGATATATCATATATTATATTATATCAGCTGATTTTCCTTGTTTTATTATCTTTTCTAATTTAAAATAAGTGTATGTTTTGTTTGTGAAATGTCTGTCTATTTTGAACCGATCAGTGCAGAGAAGAAGCTAACTCCTGTCATTGATTGCATTTTTATTTGTCAGGGCTTGGATTGTGTTTCGATTGATTCTAAAAGATGTGCCAGATGACAATACTATACCTTTAGTTTGGAAAAATGAGCTGATTATAAGCTTCCCATTTATTTACAGGTGCGGTTACAGGCAGAAGGAAGCATTTCCGACTATATAAACTATATATATTATTGATCAGGATCAACAGCCGAGACGAACTAGCCATGTCCGTCTGTCTGTGCGTCCGTCCGACCGTACACCCGTCCGTCTGTATGAACGCATCGATCTTAGAGACTATAAAAGCAAGAGACACCAAACTTGGCATGTAGGTTCCTGCATACCATACGCATATCAAGTTTATTTCAAATTTCGGATGCACACCCCGCACCCCCGCAAATCGAAAAAAACTCCCACAGCAATTGTTTTAAAGATACAGCTTTGATTTTTCGTACACATATTTATTTGATCAATGTTAATCAGTTGCGTAAATTTCATTATGATTGGATAAATAGCCCCAAAGTTATTGAAGAATCTATTTCTCCCTGTCTCAGCAGGCAGAAACAACAGTTTGACAGGCTTGCTTATGTTGCTGCTGAATTGCAAGTTGGGAGCAGGAAGTCTCGTAGTCTGGCACACTCGACTAGAGCATTCTTACTTGCTTTTCTTAATTTTTAACATTTATAAAAAGTGAACTTTGAAATCTTTTTAAAATAAATAAATATTAAAAATGTATTAATTAAAAATATTAAGAACACTTCCGGCAAAGTAAATTCTTTTCTCATCCTTGATAAAAAATATAAATGGACGATTAACTTCATATATTTTGGGCTTGACAAAAAATCCAAATGATGTATCTGGAATTTTTGAATATTTAAATTATTGAAATTTGTTTAAGTGGTTCTGTGTTACAAACCCGGCTTGGCGTATTGTAAAGGACCTTTTTCAGTGACCACAATGACTGTTTTCTGGAGTACATTCCCGACTTTTAGTTTTTTGGTCGAATTAGTCATTGCTTTCAAATTTGCATTCCCAAATAATTTGCTAATGCCCAAATTTTCAATTATATCTTTAAGATTTACATCAGAGCTTAACTTAAACTTTGGCAAGAAGAGTCGGACTCTTTGCTTGCCGCTCTGTGGTGCTATATTATGAACATCCATTTTATATAAATTCTTAACAATTGTTTCAATTCCGCTGTCCATGATTCTGGGCAGAAGAATATACATGTAAAAATCTGCGGTATCATAGGGAATTTCTATGCAATCAGCATCCAATTCCGGTAAGTAAGAATTTCTTAAAAATGCATCTGTTCTCATCATATCAACTTGGACACTGCGAGTTGGCCCCTCTAATTGGGGTGTATAGAATGAACCTTTCCGTGTTAGTTTTCTTTTGAATTGATATTTCCATCTTCCATGTAGATAAGCCGCACTTAGAAGCATCACACTTGTTGCATTGCTGGTTTCCTTAATCAGATTATCAGACTTTTCCTTAGTTTCTTCCATTATCCATTTATGCATTTTAGAGATTGTGTTTTTGGAGTCTCCAAAGTTAACTATTTCAGGTGTGGATTTAAATATATTCTTTAATTGATTCATATACGTTGGATAAATCTTAACATCATCTGCCACGTACAGCCGATAGTCCGTTTTCAGTATGATATTTTTTCGTGATGTCCGATTTTTATAATACTGTGCAAAAATTTGCATGTTTTCGTTCTTTTTTTTGCTTTGCAACCGCAGCACATACTCAAATTCGTCAGCTGTTTTGCCCTCTGATCCCATATATAGTTGCACGAGGCCTTCTGTGAAAAGTAGAGGTGAAACCATGATATTTCTATTCTCGTTTTGCCATAGAAACTCCGATATAAAAGCTGTGGTCACAGTCTCCGCAAGGACCTTGGAAAGTGCACTAAGTGTGAGCAGAATATACACAGAGCCCACACAACGAAACTTGATCATTTTGTTTGAACTGCGATTAAAATATATATATTTCTTAGCTGCTCTTAAGCAAAAGATATCAACTGAATATATTTGTCATGCAGTCTGTTTATGACCACATTTAATTTGATTAGTTTTAGACTTATCGCTGTATTATAAAAAAACTCATTATTGTAGTCTGCTTCTAAAGGTTATCAACGTCGGAACAACCAGTTAAAGTTGGATTTCAAATAGTAGTGATTCGTTGAATGAATCATTTTAACTTTAGTTCCAATATCCTAAATATACTTTAATATAATGTTTGGCTTATTTGTTCCATTCATTCCTTTTCCTTTATTTATTAGAACTTTCTTTGGGCAAGTGACCACGAAAACTTTTGTTCTGGACTTTAGAAACGGGCCACTGGAAAAGCAATTTTAAAGTTTACTTAATACTTTTTAAAGGCATTGATATTTTTGCTTTTGCCTTTATGAAATTAAGCAAACATGTTTTGTATAATTTAATTAAAAACTTTTCACAGCTTTGACTTTTTTTCTGGCTAAAGTCACAGCAGGCCACACATTTAAGTCACTTGAGCCTCGTTCGGGCCTCAATTTAATTAATGCGCCGCTTCGTAAAGTAACCAAGCATAAGAAAATATTTGTGCATGTTCTGGCATAATTAAAAGGCTTTTCCAAACTCGAGTAAAACGCAAGTTCACAAAAAAAAAAATGTACTTAAATCTCTGTGTTTGCGGCTGTATAGTACCAAAGTGGCTATTACAAGATTATAAGCCTGGAAGTAATACAACAGATGAGTTGAATATATTGGAAATGAGCTTTAAGTCCACATTTTAACAAATGCAGTTCATAAATATATTGGAAACAAGCTTTAAAAGCACATTTAACACATCAAGCCATAAACATTACGCATACGCATCAGGCTCAAATGATTGATAACTTCTGATACTGTTGTTTTCCATGTTTTTGATTGCTTAACTGTACTTAAAATCCTTTTTTAAATTTGTGACTTTCTTCAGTATTAATTAACATTTATTTAAATATGTTTTGCAGGGTATACAAGTTTCTATTAAAGCTCAAGTTTACCTTTGAAACACACACAGCCCGTGGAATCAGTCTGGGAGTTAGAGAGGTCAGGTAAGTAGAGTCTGGGACCGGCCTTATGCTGAGCACTCAGTTTAACAATGGCAAACAAGTAAAGCGTTGCCAAATCCGCTTAAAGAGCATTTGTATGTAACAGCATCAGAACCAAAACCAAAACTGACAAAACAATGCTGGCATCTGCTCCTGTTAAGGCTTCTCCGTCTCCGTCACCGTCTCCTGCTGCACTGCGTTGCTTTTTTGCTTGTGTTGTTTTTTTACACCTCGCCATTCCTCCGTTGGGGGATTTTGCATAAGTGACAGGCAGCCAGGACTGTGACTGTAGCCACAACCTCGCCGTTATCCACATCCATATGCTCGACTCCATCCATATTCTCTTTCTCATCCTCATCCTCACTCACATTCCCACACACGCATCAATGCCATGCGGTGCCATGTGTGAGTGGCTCGGCTAAAGCCTAGGGCTAATGCTGCATACATATACTCATTTGACGCTGGAAACACGAATCGCTTGTCAAATGCTCCCCAGTGTAGGTCGTCTCCACAGATGGCAGATGGAAGAGAGGAGAGCATGGGTACATAAACCAAGATCCGAGTCTGCTGGCTGATGGCTGTTGCATTAAGACGCAGCCAAAGTCGCAGTATCAGCGTAACTTGTTTAATTGAATGGTGTCTCCGGCCCTGAGTTCCTCAAGGGGCATTGTTCGGGTTCTGTTTGATTGGATAAATGATTAAGTAGTTTGCAATTACAATGGATATGAAGGAAAGCTACAAAGCTGATATTAATAGCTTTTGATATTTCATTTTATTAAGTAGGTAAAGCAAAATTTATTGTTTAAAAAGTTGAAGTATGCCAGAAACAAAAATCTACAGATTTGGCTAGAATCCGAACCGTTTTAAACAAATAAATGAGAGTAAAGCTGCATCGATTAAAAATTAACTTCTTGGCATCCTTCTAACCTTCACCAAATTCACAAGAAGCAGTTATATACCTGTATGTTGTACATTGTACATCTCTCAGTCAACAAAATGTTATGCAGTTTTTACACAGGCAATAACAAAGCAAACATGCCAAAGCCCAGTTAATTACAAACTTTTTTTTTGCAGCTTTTATAATTCCCAAGAACTACACATTCATACAGACAGAGGGTTTTGGTTTGGTTTTCCCGGAATTATATGCTGACCAAGTGTATATGTACTTTATATACATAGTTGCAGAGTCTCTATAAGGTTAGAAACAATCAAGCTGCAGTAAAATTATACAGAAGTACTTTGTTATTCATTAAAAAGGGAAATTAAATTGTTGTCACGAAGTGTGTAATGAAGTTGGTCAGCCAGTCTGTCTGTTCGTCTGCCTGTCAATTTCTATGCTTAGATAATGCGTGTAGACAAAATTTGATCGAAATCGAACCACTTTTCATATCTGCGATCTGCGACGCTTGGAGGGTTACGTGAACATCGTATATATCTTATATATAGACATCCTAGAAATCAATCGAAAATTTAGTTTTTTTTATTAAAAAGGCTTTATTTTTTTGGCAAAACGAATATAGCTTTACATTCTCATTTAATTACATTATGCCCTTCTCAATTATTTCACACTGACACAGAACCTACATTACTGTCTACTCTGTTATTAGCCCAGTTTGGCTCAGGCAATTTCTTATGCTGTTTGAGAAATGAGTGGACACTCCAAGCAACCTCCACCGACCACAGAGGCATTACAAATCAGGCGAACAGTCTAATAAACAATCCGTCAGCAGCGGGGCAAGCAACACATATCCGTGGCATGAATAAATATAAAGAGCAGCCGACCGCATAGTTACCTGATGCCCCCAGACTTTGCCTCTGCCTCTGCCCCTGCCTCTGACCAATGGCCAACACTTGTTTTTTTCCCCTTCTCAACGTGTTGCTTGGCTTTATTCGAGCTTGTGTTGCCATTATTGTTTGTGTGTGTGTGAGCGTGTGTGAGAGTGTGTGTGTGTGTGTTTGGGGGTGCAGCTGATCAAAGATAATCAATTTAATTTCACAAAAGCAATTTATTACAATATAGGAAATGGGGCGTGGCTAAAGGTTATTGACCGCACACAAAACAAGTACGAGCCAAGCAAAGGAAATATGTGTTTGTTTGAGACACCACTGCGTATACGTGATATGTATGTATACAGTCCTATAAAATATTCAATATATGAATGCTAAATGCATTGTATGATATAAATCTGAATTGATTTAAAAATTTATATGGTTGTTTCTTAACTATCTGTTATTTGTTATTGAATTTTAAGCAATTCCATTATTATAGACCGTAAATTTTGATATTTGCATGAAAAGCCTTTTGTCCATATGCTTGGTTAGCCATATAGCTGCGATTGTTGTATTCTACAGCTCAGACAGATGCTGTGACAGTTGAGTTTTAGTTCGTATTAGAATTTTATGTGACCACAAAACTGTGCAGCTGGGCTTCATTTGTGGATGATGTTGACAGCGACAACAATTGCCACTTGCCACTTGAAGTACACAACTTGGTCATAAAATTTTTAAGCACTCGACCAAATAGAGGTAACAGGGACAGAGAGTGAGAGCAAAAGCGAGAGCAAGATAGAGCAAATGCCTTTAAAGCACTCGATGCAGTCAGGCATGTGCAGAGAGATCAGCATCATTAACACTATTTTCCCTAGGTGGCACTTCAGCATGATGATGACTACCTAAGGGTAGCCTGGCTGGGTAGGCAGCCGACAGTTGGCAGAGCGAGTTGAGCTGAGCCGAGTTTACTTTGCTTGCCACAATCATTACGCACACTTAAGACTTTGCCTGACAGTCACATGCTGACAGCGTTGTTGCTGACACAGAGCCTTTGGGGGCAAATGGTTGGGTGGTTGGGTGGATGGGTATGGGTACTCAAAGAAGGACATTTCTGCGTGCGCTTGTTGGTCGTCATCTACACTTCAACGCACTTTTATACACTTATCAGAGAGCATGTCAAGTGGTTGCCCGGCCTGAATGCCGGCAAAGCCAAATAGAAATCCATTTAATTTTCAAATAGTGGAATGTTTGCACACACATACACATATGGGTTAATATCCTATAGTATGTCCTTTTGCATCAACCCTGCTTGTATGCTTGCCCTAAAAAAACATTTCCTGTTTTCCATTCGCTTATGCGCATCTTCATAGAAAATCAAAATAATTTACTAACTGATTCTTCTCTGCAGCTGTGTACTCCAAATGCCATTTTATTTACAAGTCAACATTTTTCAATTGAACTACCTATAAAGATGGTACCCTTTCTAGACACAATGTTCCAAATCAATGGCCTAAGTGTGTCAGACTTAACTTTCTGACAGCCGTCTTAGCCTAACCTAACCTACCTATAAAGATTTCAGTTTCATCTACTTTGTATCTTTGAGATCAAGCTGAGCCTTGGACTGCATATTGGCAGTCTTGCTGGATTCAGATAAGTTCGGCGAGCATAGGGACTTCATTTTAGCAAAGTTGGTTTCCAACACCAGCATCTCTTCAGAATCCTTCATTTTGCTAATGGATTCCTGTATTTTCTGTTTCAACTTAATATGTGCATGCTCCCTTTTATGCAAATCATCTCCATTCTTGACACTGATGACAGTCTGTGTGATCTTTTTGCCACTTTCTGATAAAGGAGAGGACTTTTTATAATTGCATACACGCTCAGTGCCAGCATCTCTATCATTTCTGTAGCTATGCCAAGAGAACTGCAACCTGATTGATCTATGTGCACATTAGACCCCGCTTTTGGAGTTTTCTGACACACCTCATTCAGCTCACTTTTATGTAAAACGATATCTTTCAGTTTTTTGGGGCCATGGATATAGAGTTTACGCCACCTAAGCACATTAGAAGGCGGATTACGGGCTAAGAATGCACGAGCACACAGAAGCGATTGGTTAAGAACTGGAACCTTTTCCTGATGCTTCTCTATTTCCTTTCCGTACGTATTAGTCTGGCAATGTTCCTTTGGATGATGTTTTAGAGGTGTGTGTGTATATAATAGAATTAAGAATATTCATAGCCAAGACAACCATTCACTTACCGACTGAACAAGCGAGGAACTAGTGTTGTTAGTATAGAGCTTACAAGCTTTCTTTAGAGATTCGTTATTATCATCCATCGTCATCAGGAATTATATAACAGTTCGTTTTTAAAATATATTTTAGTACTTATTCGGTTGGGTTGTTGTATATGAATGAATGTTATATGTACTTATGACACGATCAAGTTCATATCTGACAAGTCACTGAATGAAAACACGCTACAAAAAAAAGGATTTTAAAATATATTACAATTAAAAATTCATAAAAAGAAACTACCGCAATTTCTTATGAACTACCGTGTGAAAATATATTGGTGGAAATCATTGGTTTCTTTTTAAATGCACTTTAAAAATTTATAAATAAAATCTATGTTCCAATCAGCTTACCTTTAAGCCATAAACTGAAAGCCCAAAGAAAGTACAACTGTGAATGACTATGTGCTTAGAGGAATCGTGAAACAAACGAGTGACATTTTATCGTCCTTTTAGTCAGTTGGAAAGCGTTGAACTGCCTTCATGGTGAAGGTTTCAAGTACTAAACAATTAGCCTCCTTAAAAAATTCGTATAAGTTCTCTAAAAACGTTTATTTTGTATTTAAAATGACGCTTTTGGGCACAGGATACCCATTCCTAGAAACAACATTTATAGGGCTCATTAATTATGTGCCCTTATTGTACTGTTAATTCAAATGTCAAACAGTTGAACTGTCAGATATTCCACACCATGACACGCACCCAGAATTGAGTTCAAATTGCATTATAGTCGCGCCAATTTGCAGACTCATTTTTGGGTAATATTCGTCCATTTGAGGTAGCAAACGAGCTGTGTGCGAATACTTTTGGCTGTGTGTGTGCTGTGCTGTGCAGTGGTGTGATTGGTTTGCATAATGGACTGTAATTGGTAGTCAAAAGTGTGGGCCAGACTGTAACGGCTGCATAATTGGCATTCCTGATTCAACACATTGCAATGCCGTAACAAATTGAGGTTTTAAACACTAATTACACGAGAAGATAAACTATCATAGTTATGGTGAGATATAAATATGTAGGGTGAAGATATTCTGTGTATAGGTTGAACGGTGTTATAAGTACATTTGAATAGGTCATATGACTTAATATTGCTAGCTATTACTTGCTATACGTTTTAATAAATTTATGCCAGGCAACGCCGAGTTATACTAGCGAAAGCGCATCATTCAATGCGCTGCACATTTTTCGTTTAAAATTTATAATTTCAGTTATACAAGGAATCATGTTATGCTCGGCACCAATTAAAAAAGGTTTATAAATTTCTGAAAAATGATATAACAGGCAGTTAGCATAGACAGTTCCACAGATAAACAGCGAAAACTACTGGAATTCACCATCTTTTGAGGGTTCACAAAACAGATACTCAAATACAGCATCGACCAAAGCCTCTCTTGATATATTTCGAATAGTGTCAAAGGTCAGCGGGTTGAGGTGCCTTGCTTTCGCTTAGTTGTTTTCCTGCCTTTCGGCTTAGGTTTATGGCTGCTTGTCGGGATTTCGGGCAGGAGTGTCAATGATGGCCTAGGGGAGCGAGTTGAGCAGGAAGAGAAAGGGTGTTCGTGGGGCAAGCGCACGTAAAACATACGTGTCGGCCTGATTGCACATAAATTCTTGTGAGTGTGCTTTGTTGATGTTGTTATTGTTATTGCTGAAGAAGTGGGGATATTTTCTACCGTGCTCCATTTGCAACGTTACGGAGCAAGGGCAGGGGCATGGAATGGGGAAGTTGGACAAGCGATAATACGACGCATTTTGTATACAACTTTTCACTTTCAGATTTTGGCTTTCAGCCTTTATTTGCTTTTCAGCTCTTGACGTTCGAATTGTGTATTTGCTTTTTGTTGTTGCATGTTTGTCGTCGGTTGCTATTTATTCATTTTCTTTTTTTGTTGTTGTTGGGATTGTAGTTGTTAGTACTTATTTGTTAAGCTGTTTGGATATTTATTTGCATTTCTTTTTTGCAAAATAAAATGGCGTTACCTCACATGTTGATTGCTTTGCATACAAATCATTTTGGCAATGTTCCACATTTTGCAGAAATGTAGGCAATGATTCAATATATACGTCAATGTAAATGTACCACTAGCTGGCATCATACAAGTCCCTTCAATTTCGTTAAAACAGCTGGTCCTTCAACTAAACTGCCCAGTTTTGTGTACTTTAAAAGAAGCAGGCATCCTAAACTAAACTGCAATTTGTGGTTGAAGTTTCTTTGGTATGCAGCAAAACCTTCATTTAACCAGGTTTCGCAATTTGTGGCTGGTTTCAGGTACATAATTCCATTACATCACAGTTTGTTTCCAATTACGATATGACAATATAAGGTATATATCTTGTTGATTATCATCAAATGCAAGGTCTGTCTTCAAGGAATTCAAAACGGAGACACCAAATTTCCTATTGAGTTTATTTTAGAATTATAATTCCGAATTTATTTATGTATCGCTAAGATCCGTTTCAAAACTGTGTATAGGATATCTCTAATTCGAGTACTCTTCATCGAAGAATCTTTACTTGTTTGTAGGATTGACAAGTTTCAGGAATGAAAACAATGTTGCCTAGCATAATTTATGCTGTCATGTTCTGCAGCTTTTCTGTATAATTTTCGTCTATTTGAAGACCTAAATTATCAGGCTGTTCAAGAATGCTGGACCTGTAAATCAACAGAGATGCAGAAACATCAGGCTTGATTTATAGTGCACAATATTTAATTACGTGGCAACGAGGCCTTAATGTGTCACATATATCAAGTGCACACCGTACACCTCAGCCAGTGCCATTGCAATTAATTTATGCCAAACGGCATGCGAGGTAATTGCACCAAATTGACATAACCGCAAGCATGAGAAATAAGATGCGAGAAGTGTGTGAGGGCGGAACTGCAACTTGAACTGAAATTGAGAAAGGTGGATCAGATGGAGCCAGCAGCTCGTTGAAACATAATACATGACTTGGCCTAATTCTGGTTTTGCTTCTGGTTCTGGTTCTGGTCACATGCTAAGCAGCCAGGCAATACATCAATATTGAAATGAAGTCAGCAGCCCGAGGCTTGCATCAGAGAGACCATTAGGCGCACAGAGTGCAGGTCGTGACCCAAGTGGGAAAGAGTATGTCAGTGTCATGTGATCGATGCCAAGTGCATGGGGCAGGCACTCAGACACTCAGGCAGTCAGGCAGCGGCTCGTCTTGCCACACACATCCATGTCTGCTTAGCTGAGCAGCTACTGCCAAAGTTGAATTACAAATGAGCCCAAGTCGAGAGCCAGAATGGCAGCTGTCTCTGCCAATGCTGACAGTGTTTCACAACTGAGAGCATTGAAGGTTTATCATTGTTTGGCTGCCTGATATTGTGCCTGGCAGTTGAGTAAGTAGTTGTCCCACTCAATAACAAACTTGCCACAACCAATAGTGCAACATACCACTGAGTCTGTTTGTCTGTTTTTGTTGCTATAAAAGTGGCTTCCATTAAAGTTTTCTTCTTTAAGTTTTGCTCTGTAACTTTTGCCTTTATCTCAAACTGCAACTGCAACAAGGACTACAACTACAGTGCACTGCAGTGGCATGCCACTTCAGGTACGAGTAAATATGCATTATTAATTTTTAAATATTATCAGCATTGCGCAACGCCTCAATGTATGCCGCAATTCCTTTGTGTACATTTTCTTTTGTTTGGCTTTTTATACGATATATGGCAATCAATAAGAATGCGGTCACAGCTGTGAGGGACTATAAGTAATGTTCTGCAAATCAAAACCTTAATAGAACCAGAAAATTGTATTTTTTATATATAATTCTAACTAGTCTCTTTGAATCAACATCAAAGGCGATTACAACTCCATAAACTGTTTATAATGATGTAAACGAGATCAAATGCTTATTTGAAAAATATATTATTTCTATTGAAACGATTGAACCAACATTTTTCAAGATAATTCGAACAAGCTCAAAAATGCTGAGTTGAAAAGTATATTAAATACAAAATTGTTTCTTTTTTTTAATATTTGAACGAATCTCAGCTCTAAGTTTCATTATGCTCTGAACGTGCTAAAGAATGTTGTCCAAATCGGATCACTAAAGATTTTATACTATTTATAGTTTTTTTGAAAGAGCAGTCGTATATTTCCGACACTCTAAAAGTAGCTAGTTTTTCTTGCTTTCATTTCACTTTATATGTTGGCGAATTGCTTGCGAATTCGATTTCCAACACCTGCCGGATTGCACAAGTTTCGAAAACTGACAACAAAAGCCCGTCGCAAATGGCTCTTCATACCCAGTTCGTGAGGCCACCGATTGTCTGCCATTTCCGCCATTCTGAATATTTTCAATAAAAAGCGCACAAATTTGCATATTTATTTAAGTTGTGTGTGTGTTTTATTTTATTTTTTTGTTGTTGCCGTCGCTAGTCGCATAACTCAAGACGGAAAGACCAAATTAAAAAGTAATTTAAAACCTTTAAACGTAAAATGAAAGTAAATTATGCAAACATTATGGTTGCCCCTCGCAGCAAAAAGGACAACGGGTCGCAGAACGATGTTTTGCATAAAGCAACTTATACAAGGTCATATACTCCGAGGTTTTCTTTTCGTGCTCTCCCTGAACGTACTTTTTGGAACTGTGAAGGGGAGACTCAGCGCCTGGGGCGGTGGCTACAAATGACACTAATAATTTTCTTTTAAATGAAGCCATGAATAAAAAGCAAATGCAAGTGTTCATTTTTTGGGTTCGTCTTTTTTTCTATAGCGTAGGCGTTCTGCCAAATGAGTTTTCTATTGGCGTCTTGGCTGACTTCAAAGTTTACAGAGTGTTAATAAAATTGTCGTAATTGGCTAATAGAATTGTAAGAGCTGCAAAGGAATAAGAGCATGAATTAGTAAGTTTTATTTTAGTTAAATTATGCAGATAGTTAACGCTTTCAGCGACTAAGCTGTGAACTATGCTTCCACTTAAAAGTTATAATAATTTTGTGATCAGAATTTAAGAAAATTCACTGCTTACATTTTCTTTAATCTTGACGCATTTATAAATACAGACTCAAAGAAATACGGAAATAGCAGCTAGACAAACTTTGCTGTTGATAATTAGCAAGAATAATGAGTACAATGAGTAAGAAAAGATTGCCTTACACATGCAGCCACACATACAAACGCAGGCACTTGGTTAAAGGTATTCTCAGCCATCTAAATGTGTTAAATGAAAACTTTCTAACCAAAATCACAAGCATAAATCAGTTAACTTGTAAACAACACAAACACAAACACACACAGCTACACATACGCTACAGGAGAAGTCTTCACATACCTGAGCACCTTGGCCTCAATGTTTTGTCTTGTGTGTTGTGTGTTGTATGTTGTGTTTGTTATCGCAAACTTTGCACATGTATCCAGCACCTCATTTGCAAAATTGAAAGTCAAAACTTGTCCAAAGTTTCTGCCTGGGTTCTTTCACTGTGCCCTTTTACTTGGTTTGGCAAGGAATTTCCCACATGCTTTGTCTATAGTTTGATGTAAAATAAATTGACATTTATTTGTCAAAGTCTCTCTGCCACACTCTCTCTATCTCTCCCACTATCTCTCACTCTGTCTATGGTAATCTTAGCTGCGAGTGTCATAACGTCTTAATAGAAAGTCAACGTTGTCGAGTTGCTCAAAATGTACTTGCATATTTAAATTTTAGTTAAAGCTGCTACATAGATAACCAACCCATCAGACAACCATACAGGCTGCCAGGCAGCCCAACAGCTTCTACTTCAGCTTCCCGGAGCATACATTTTAGTCAGGACACCAGTTTAACAGCGCCTTGGCAGTTTGACACCTCGCCAGGTTGACACATTTTTGGGCAATAGGTTGGGTCCTCGGCAATGTGATGAGTTTGCCGTACATGTATGTCCCCAGGTGGTTTGTTGTTATACTCAACCTGGTACTAGATGCTGTGATTGCATAATCTTAGCTAACAAGCACAATATACTCTCACTCGTTCTATGTTGGGAAAGTTAAGTGCCTCGACTTGAAGACACACTCCACTTGGTACTAGAATAATTTATTTTTTCTGCTTGTAAGCTAAACACTATATTTATTATCATCCCAAACTGCTAGTTTGTTTCCAGAAGTGGCAAAAACGCATAATGGGTTTTGCGCAATGTCCATCTGTCTGCCATTTTTTAAACATTGTTGAAACTTGATCCACCAAATTCAGCATACAGTGCGGTATATACCTCAGACATGTTAAGTGTTCCGAGTTTTTTATATATATTGTAATATATTATAGATTAAAATACCACAATTTGCAACTTAAACTCAAGGAATCGATGCATTTATATTTGTGCATTGCTTGTGCGAATGTACGCAATTTGAAACCACCAGAATTAAGAAAAAACATATATATCCCAATATTGATCTTGACACTTTGTCTGCCTATGGTATATACCAACACGTATACCAAGTTTGGATGCTCTAGCTTCAAAATTGTGGAAAAAACCTGCGTTCATACAGACGGACGGACAGACAGACGGACAGACAGACGGACATTTCACAAACCCAATATACTCTTTTTTTCCATTTTGGAAAACAGAGTATAATAACATAGGCTATCACAACATATAATCACTGCAAATCATTGGCTCCATATGACATTCGCCTAGTTGAAAAATCAAAGAAAAGTTAAAGTTTTTCTTTGTTTTTGGATTTTCGCTTGTAATTCCCAAACAGTTTAAGCGAAACCTTGGTGTAGTGTTCGACTGAACACCTTCTTGGGTAATATCTTCTTATTTCATATTTATTTGGTTTCTGACGACCACTCCACATATCACAGGCCATTGTTACAGCAACAACAGCGTTCATGCAAACGGACGGAAGGATGGAAAGACGTAAAGACGGAAAGACATACATTTCAAAAACCCAATATACTCTTTTTTCAAAAAAATAAAAAAAGAAAGTATAATAACAGCTGTTGACACGCTGATATACGACTTATGCCGATAGATTTAAACCTCCGAGTATCTTGTTCAGAACACGGAACTATTAACACCTTGCTTTGGCTTATACCAATATTAATAACAAGTTTGGTTGCTCTAGATTCTAAGCTGTGGAAATTAATTTCGTACGGACGAGCATTTCGCGGACATTTCCCAGACCCAATATATTATTTTTTCAATTTTTGAAAAAAAAATATAGAGAGAGACAACTAGTGGACTTATACCTATGTTTAGACCAAATTGACTCACACAGAAGAGACACCATATTTCCACTACTAAGGCGTTTAGTTTTTAACAACCTTTTTTTGTAAGCTAATCGCAACGGTTGCGGATGACCTGTTGTAAATGATAACTCGTTAATTTATACCCGCAGTTAGTAACCAACCTTAATTGGAGTAGGTGTGGAACACTTTGCTTATCTAATCTGTGAAGAGGTCATTTGTTGACATCTTATTCAATTTGTGACCCTAGCCTTCAAAATGAGAGGGACGTACCCATTTGCGACATTGCCTGGGTTATCCCTAACAGTATTGAAGCTGATTGAACCTTAAAAATAGTAATTTTTATTTGCAAAATATAACATATTATCAGTCAAGAGTCAACATACTTTTGAGTTCGTTTTGATACAAAGCACGTAGTTCTAATGGCTTCAACAGCCAAGTTCTAAGTCAGGGTTGTAGGACGAACGATCCATCATTTCGCTATTTTGAGTGTTCCAAAAACGTTCAGGCGTAAGTCGATGTGATCAAATCTCACATATAACACTCAGTATTATTAAAGCCACAACAAAAAAGGCAACCCTCGTATATAGTACACTTGTACAAGACTCTATTATATAGTACATACTCATATTTATGTATTTATACTTGACAAAATATTTGTTTTGCCTAGCATCTTCTATGAATAAGCAACAAACTCGCAAGTTAATGCAATTAAGGCCAATTCAATTTGTGTTTTTTCCTTCAGCTAAACAACCAGCTGTCTCTGAGCGATCTCATATTTTTGTGTGTGGCACCTTTCTAATTTCATTACAAAAACTGCAAGTCTATTTAATATAACCTGCTGCTCTCTGCCTGCTAGCAACTATTCGTACCCAACCCTTCTCCAACCATTGTACACCTACACACTCTGCTGGTATTGCATAGCTTCAACACTTTGGCCAACAACTTTTGTCCTAATAACCTGAGCAGCTCATATAGAGAGCGCCCTAATGTGTTTTTGTTTAACACAAGCAGCCAAAGCGATGCCCCCCCTTGTTAGCTCATGGCCACCATGTCCTGCCTGGTCCTGCACTGCCAATCGCCCCCAGAGCTCCATTGGCAGCATAAAAGTACAGCTAGCGCACTTAGCATAATAGCAAAGTCAAACTCGGAACACTCTCGACAACAAATAGGTCGAAAAGTTGTCGCTCTTTCATTAGCTGAAGAGAGAGCGTACTCTCTCACTCTCTCTCCGAGTCAGCTTAAGAGCGAAAGCTTTATGTAACGTGCAACAGGCCGTCGCGTTCTTTGGTCCTTTGTTGGTTTTCGTTTGACAAACGTGTTTTGATTTGGCGTAACAAAAGTTTACCTAATGCTGAAATAGTGTCAAGAAGTGTGAAACAAAGAAATTGTAAATTTACTTTAATAGCAGGAAAATTTACGATAATTGCGACAATTACATTTTGCAAATGATGCTGCAAACAAGTTGAGAGAATCCAAATACGAATTATAATCAGTCCTTGTCCTTGCTATCTGACAAACAGTATCTTCTTCCTATTCCTCCCTCTTGGCCATAAAAGCAAATTGGAGCCATTGACTTGAGCAAATCTTGGGTGCCATTGCATTAGCTTGGCTTGGCTTAGCTTGGCTTGGCTTCTACTGCCTTTCAAGGTTTTGGTTCTGCTGCTTTTATAAATTTCAATTTGTTAAATGCTTAGCATACTTTGGGGCGTTGCACAGGGCTAGTAGACGACATTGACACCGACACCAACAGCGACAGCTACAGCTACATTGCTATCGTAATAAGCGACATTAGTTTAGCTTGTCTAGGATATGAATAAAACGCTGCCTAATTGGATTGAAATGAGCTGTCTCCTGGGTAACATAAAATGTCAAGTCTGTGCAACACATAGAAGGAAAGCTCAGACTTATTAGATCATGAGTGTCATAACACCAATTACCATTAATTATTTTAGCTCATCACACGCTCTTATCTATTACAATTACTTAAGTTATCACAAAACTATTTCCAATTAACAAAACTTATGTAATTGTTCAGAAGATAATACAAAATTGTTTACTTTAAATGGTTTGGGTTTAAGTTTAACTTGTTCAATGAATAATAATAACTTAAACAACATTGCCTGAAACAATTTAACAATTAAGAAGCTCAGCACGAAAAGTGTAATTACTTAAGTAGTTTCGTTTGAAATGTAGAGCATAAGATTGATGTGGCTAAATGCTTTGTGAAATGAATATGAATACAAAACTGAGAACATGGCTGTTTAATTACACACCATGGTGACATATATCATGTTCATGGAAAATTCAATTAGCGCTCCCCCAAATTATCACACAGCCACTCAAACGTGCAATTAATGCGTGTCATTTTTATTGCTCATACGACATGTTGTGCACACATAAATATATTTATCCCAAATGAATACATATTCAATTCAATTTGGCACATTGACTTTTAGCTAATTGTTAAGCATGAGCGAATGCTCATAATTGCCATCAACATCATAATTGGCTTAACATCAAAATTTCAATGCGAACATGAGAAACATAAAACTCAATTAATTGAATTGCAATTAATTTGCTTGCTCGAAATAGCGGAATTTCTGAAATAGAATAGTTTTTTTTAATTACTAGCAAATAAATCGTTCAGTTTTCAGCAGTTTTTATTTTTAGTTTTATATATTGTGGTTGGCACTGCAAATTGTCAAACCACAGCAATTTATCAGCTATACCGACAATTGCATTATTAATGGCGGTTTAGACCACATGCAGTGGACAATGGCTCCACAAATGCTTTAAGGGGCTTACCAGTTGTTCCACTCGCCCTGCAGGAGTGCCTTCTACAAGTTGGCAAGAGCAGCATTCACAACAATAAACCAATTTAAAGAAACCTTATGTAAACAGTTTTATAAGGGATACCACATGTATGTGTGGATTATATATATATATATGTATGCGAAAGTGGCACTACTTTGGCTACATGTGTGTGTTATTGTGCTCGAGTTATCTGTCAGAGAGCAACTGTGGAAGTTTCAAATACAATTTTACTATTCTTATACCGCTGCAAAGCGTTTGCAAGAAAGGTACTTAAAGTACATATATATATACAGCTTTGATCAGCCTTAGCAGCGGATCTTATCTAGCCATATCCGTTTGACCATACGTATGATGCTGTGCAAACAAGTCTATCAGTTTGAGATATTAAATCTCTCTATTTCAAAAACGTTGTATTATTCTTTTTCTTTTTGCTAACATCAGCTCTATCGTTTGACTCTCTGAACATATGAATGATTCAGTGCAAAGTTATCTGGCACCCCTTAGCGAGATCCTGTATGCAACATTCTGAAACTGACTAGGACCCAAAACAGAGACTGGTAGCATTCCGCATTGAATGTGCCACCGTGCAAAATGTTAGAAATGTCATTTGTTTGTCAAGCACAATGGCTGAAGAAATGAGCCAAGCTCCAACGTTGTCATGCAACGCAAATGGGTATGCTTACCGCAAACTGTATACGTATACAGCATATACATATATACATACAAATATGACTACAGTCTGATGCGCATTAGTCTGCATCCCGTGGCCATCAAACTGTTGGCCACCTCTGGCGCAATAAATGGCAGCACAATTTGCAACGGCACCAAACAATGCTGTCCTTGCTTTAACTCTCCCTTCTATATTCCATGACTGCTCTGCCTTGGTAAGCTCTGCTGCCGCAATTGGCTGCCATTGTCAATGGGATTTGCTGACCACACAAAGCAGCTCCAAGGAATCGTCAACCAAAGCGTAGTTTTCTCGAAATTTGTATGCGCTTGGGATGGAAATGTGTTGACTGTTGAGCAGAAGAATATTGTCAAGTCAGTCCAATCATAAAAATCGCAAATCAAGCTTTTCGCTAAGTTTTGGTTAATAAAGTAATTTAACATTTCGAAAAGTTTCCATCTTGAAAGGGTGAAAAACTGTTACAAAGTACTTTTACTGAAATGTATTCCATCCTAATGGTAGACAAACTATTTTTGTGCAAAATTAGGCACACCATGTTTTGAAATAATTGAAGCTATTAAGTACTCCACAATCCTGAACAATTATAATACTAAGATGTGCTGCATGTACCTATATACATACTTAAGATTCTGTATATCACAATTTCAAATCGAGTTGACAAACCTACTGAAATATGCATTATGGTCTGTTATCCTTTCACAAATATCTAGAGACAAAAGCACTTAAGTTGCAGCAATGCAACTAAATCACCTGCTGATTCTGCCTTTGTGGTGATTGTTACTTTAATTTCGAGAATTTGTTTGAGAAGCGAGTTTGCAGCTCTTAAATTGATTGTTTTAAAGTTTTAAATTATTTGGCGCTTGACAATAAACCAAACCAAAAGCTCCAACATTTGCATAACATTTATTTTGTAATTTCTATAAGATCTTGAGTGAAAGCAGCTACGAAATGAGAATTTAATACCAAGCAGAACAGAGGCTCATGTATTAATAGCCCAGAGCTTAGCAGACTTGAAGAGGCCTTGTATGATGGGAATAATAAATGTGAGCCTTAATGAAATTATGTCTACGTCTAAGCAATGTCAACGTACGAGCACATTGACTCTGCTGGCACAAGACACACATTTAAATCACGCATACGCCGCGTGTGCATATCAATATTTTTGTTGTTTCTATTATATTTGCAGGCAGCTGTCAACTCTGCTCGTCGCTTTGCTTGTCAGTCTGTCAATCAATGTTTGCTGCTATATAATTAAATGTAATGTCGCTGCAGGGCGCCATCAATTAAAAAAGGATTTGCCTGCAAAAATAAATTAAAATTTATATCTAAATGCAAGCTGTTAATTCAGCATTCAGTCTATTGACATAATGAAAAGTTAATTTCCCCAACCGATAAATCTTTGCATTTGCTTAACAATCACTTGCTAGTCGTTTCTTTTTTAAATTTACAGAAATCCGCTTAAGCATATGCGGCATGTTCAATGTTGTTTAGCCACGTTCGGAGCTGCCACTGCCACTTCTGCTGCCACAGCAGACGTTTCGAGTGATTTCCGTTACGAAAGCCCTTGCAGTCGTTGCCATTTCACATACCAATGAGCTAGGCTTTCAGTTAGCTGTGCTCACTTTTGTGTCAGCTATCTGCTCTCTGCTAGCACGCAATGCGCATCTGAAGCATAATTTAAGTACATTTTCAATATGGGCAACATTAAAGCAGCTAACAGCTAAGCAGCTGCTCGCCAAAAACGTCAAGAACGCAGAAAACGTCTTATTTTATATGGCTAGCAGAGAAATAAAAAAGTAAAAGTAGAAAATTGGAGTATATTCAACAAAACTCGTATGGGATGAAGTTATTGAAAAGAAGTCGCTTTTATGAAAATGTTATAATGTCACAAAGTCCTGAGCTGTAGTATACTTAGTTTGAAAAGTTGTTAGATTTGGCTTTTGGCTGTTGTATCTTTATTTTAATGTTTGCAGTTGTGCTTTTGCTTATGTTAGGTTAGATTAAATAGGCTGCTCGAACGAAGTTCAAGTTCTTCCAGAGGTCAATTGGGTCATGTTTAAAGATGTTTAAAGAAGCGGATAAAATCAGGGTTGCAAAGGAAGTGGCTAAGACAAGCGTAAGATGTCGAAGAGTTAAGGTCTCCTTTTTAGATTCAAACGTCGTCCTTTGCATGTGCTCTTATTTACAAATGCATCAGATATAAGTATTAAGCTTCTTCAATAATTGAATTTAATAATTAATTTCTATAATAAACTTAACTTGATTTAAATGTACTTAACATTATATTCCAAAATTACCTGAAATTAATTCAACTCTTTTCCCTTCATTTTATATTAAAAATTAGACTATTAATAATACAAAATGTGTACTTTCAATACTGACGTCACATATATCCTTGAATGTTTCATTATCCGCACCGAAGGTCAAGTTTATGCCTCACATTTGAAACCAATTAAAATTTTATAGTCCTCAGAATCGGCAACTCTTTTAAGTCACTGGCTGTGTAAAATTTTAATTGAGCTACCTGCCTTGATTAATTGGCAAATACACAGCAGCTCTTTCCACACTCTTACTCAATCTACGTCCTTTAAATGACTGCCACAGGTGCGATATTTGCCAGGTGAATTAAATCCCCCCCTTCAAGCACCTCTTTGCTTCGGTTCTACCTTTTTGCGACTGCTGCATGCATTCGCCTAAAACTCACTTTTCAAATTAGCAGCTCATTTAAAAAGCAGCAGGCAGCTGGTTTCACAAATAAAATAAAAACACTTTTATGTTATCCTTCAGCAATGCCCATAAATTAGAAAAGGGGTCGCATAAATTTGTCAAAACCCTTTGCTGTAAATGTCGGTAAGCAGATCGATTAAATCTGTTTGAACAAATTGTAAAGCTGTCAGGATGCGTAAATGTTTCCAAATGTGTCTTGAAATGTGTTCAAACAAACTACAATTTTGTGCTTTACTTAGCTGAAAACAAAAGGCAAGCTGAGCGATTCGAATGCTGTGTAAACTTTCAACTGGCTATGGATTCAATGAATTTATTCATTAGTTTGCTTTGATATGCACTTGAGCGCCCACTGCCCTCCCCTGCCCTGCCCTGTCCTGACCACGCCCCATTTATACATCCCGCCTTTGATACTCTGCTAGTTACACACCATACTAAACAAATAAAGTTAAATGCTATTTGCCAACATTCAGCTCTTACACTGGTTCATAGTTAGTTTGTTTACCACACACTTATACACTTTATCAAGTCTTCAATAGTTTAAATAATATTGGAAATCTCTATAATAAAATCAATTGTGTATACTGCACAATGTACACTTAGAAATATTTTCGATTTATATTTTATATTCATGTGAGAATATACATCTTGTAACGCTTTTCTTATAATAGAATCATTTTTCGTCCCTATAATCATAAAATATCAAATTCTGATCCTAAGTTCAGAGATGTTTTATAAGTATAAATATGTCGTTACCAATTATTACGACAGAATGCTTAGATCTTTTTGAAAGTTGTTGTAAATATATATAAATTCTATATGGTGTTTACTTTGAGCGTAAGAATCTCAAGATCTTAAGGTTACTTTGAAATTATAAATTATAATTGTAATATGTAGTCTGGAATAACCTTAAAGGTATAATAACTTTAAAGGCAGAGAATACCACTGTTATAAGCAACCCTGTTACCTAGTTTTCTATCATCAGCTAGAATGATCGATAACCTCACTCTTCCTCTTTGATGTTGTACCCTGAAGCCAATTAACAATTAGCATAATTCTTACAATAAGTACACACGACTTCCACCACGACCTCCAGGCTGTTTTAAAAGTAGATCTAACCAGTAAATGAAATACTGAAATATATTTATAGTTTTGTGCAAATTTCTTTTAATTATTTGACCAGTATGCAGCACTCAGCAGGAAAGTGTGTGAAATATACAGGGACGGAACAGAAGCAATGTCCTGCACCGTGCAGCCTGTGTTTACACACACACATACACACACACACACACAAACACACGCATACGCATACTTAAAAGCATACATGAGTTTCGAACTTAAAGGCTTAGTGAAGGTGTACGATGCTCGGACCGCCTGATGCGATTTATTTTTATGGCCAATTTGCTTGATTAGGTTTCGATTTTCATGCGCCCGTTGCACTCGCCGCTTTTGCAGTCGAGTTCATTAAAGTTGCGCAGAAACAAAGTTTATTGGAAAATGGCTTCGCAGTCAGCTGTGAAACGACTAAACTTTTCACTCGCTTAACTTTTCCTGGCTGTTAATAATGCGCCAAATGGAAAATTAATTAATATTTGCCTAGGCGAAAGCAGCTAACAAATAACAACAAAAAACTTCAACGGCAACACTGATGAATATGGGGGCTCCACTGACTCTTTGCCACACAGACACACTCAATCGAACCGCCACCATATTGTTGCTATATACTTGTTGTTGTATATCCAACAACAATGTGAACTTGCAACCAAATAGCCAGAAGGCAAATCAAAGCACACTGACTTATTAATGCTCTAAGATCGATTGATAAGCTGATAAGATAACGATAAGATATCTTATAAGATGGAATTGTATCTTTTGTGTGCTCCTTTCAAATATGCGCTTTAGAACATTCAAAAACTGACCAGAATGAATCTAGATTCTACTCAAAATATATGTTCTCCAAAACGAGGTTTATAAAGCGACCATAAAACTGGAATATAACTTGCACAATTAAGCAAGTGCATTAATGTTGGCAATGCTCCAACTTAAGAGTATATAAATGGCATATCGGTGACCCCAAGATGGTGTCTACACTAAAAATGAAAGAGGGAAAATGCCGCATAGCATTATGACATTTATGTACCATTAAAATATGCTCTACGGTTTTGTGGTACATCCTGCGAATGTAAGGGAGCTACTAAAAAGTGACACAGCGTCCTTATACGAGTATGCAAGTACTATATTTGCGGTTGTGTATACTATTTGTAAAACATTCCGTGGCATATAAAAAATTTCAATGTAGACTCCGTTGAGCATCAGGAAATGTTGTAAGCAGTTTTTTATAGTTTTTTAATATTACTTATTTCAGTGGAAAGTTTCGCAATGCTTTATAGTTATTTAACCACTGCAAACAAGCATGTTGGCTTGGTTTAATTAGAATAGCATCAATATATATATATATATATATATATATATATACATATATATATATATATATGTATGTCAACGTGCTTATAAGCATAGTCTCATAAACTAAAAGTGAACAAATTTTGTATGGCAGCTTGTTAGCTGAACACTAAGTAATCACGATAAAGGCAATAGTTACAGTAAAAAATAAAAGCACGGCAACGCCATCGGAAACGTGACTAAATCAGTTTTGCCAATAAGACACGAAGCCAGCAAGTAGAACGGCATTGAGTGGAGTCAGGAAGCGGAAGTCAGGAGCCAGGAGCCAGGAGCCTGAAGCCTGGAGCATTCACTGGATGCGTGTGGCCAGCAGAGATGAAGATATAAATATAAAGTATAAGAAAGCGATGCTTCAAGCGGTATTGAACTGTGAAATGACTTCATTAGTGAAAATATTGTAAATATGTTGCCTTGATACAAAGAAGAAAAAGAGACCCTAACTGGGCTTGTTAAAGCCATGATTTATTGCTTACGTCCAAATCCACACAGTGGGTTGAATTCTCCTATATATATATATGTATTTAAATGTTGCTTATGACAGAAGAGAGAGAGAAGGAGAGAGGGTAACGGTTAGAGACACGCCCACTGAGAAGTCCACACAATTTCACACATTTTACCAGCTTGTATCCGAAATTTTATGTAAATTTAACAAGGACATAACCAAAGGCAAAAAAGTTGGCCATATATGCGATATAAGCATAAAACATAAAGCGCAAATTAATTGCGGCAAAAACGGGAGGAAGCAACATGAGGCAAAAAAGGAAAATTGAGGACACTGGTAATTTTGTATGCTATGTGGGCAAAGGGTCGGAAACGACAGGAAGTGCCTGCCAAAAGTAAAAGCTATACGATGCTTAATTCCGGTGTTTGCTTAGGTGCTGTAATTATCTTATGATATGTGCATTTAGATTAGTTAGTTTAAGATCATTTAAATTGTGCACATGAATGCGTGGTTAATAAAATTAAATGTTTCAAATATTATACCCATTATTATAAGATATGTGAGAATTATGTAACAGAGCATTGCATGCTTCGACTTTAAAATTCGCTCCTGTTTTTTTTCCGGGTTGTTCTCTTGCAGACTAAAGCCCTGTCTTGTTTTGGAGGGTCCTCTCTTTAAGTACAATGAACTGTTAGGTAAATACTGAAACATGTTCCGAGCTAAAGTATATGCAATGGATAGGTGTTTCGAATTTAATATAAAACCTACTTCAAGAGACTATCCCGTACGAAAGTCATGAGGCAGTAAGAGCCTTAAGCAATACCAAAAGATGCTCATTGCTGGGCAAGCTAGGAAAGAACAACAAACTTGTCCTGTGAAGATATATATAAAAATGAGACTGCTGATGAGATAGCCATAAGGGCGCGGAGCCAGTTAATGGAAAATATGCTTAATTAAAACAAGAAAATATTAAATAACTTTAACTAACCGATTAATCGGTTATTGAGCTATTCAATTTTCTATATAAATTCATTTTGAAACCCTTTACGCATTAAAAATGGGTAAAATAAGGTTATAATTCATTGCAAAAGTAGATAACAGGCATAAATAATCGTCCCGACCTTATTAACTATGTATCGACAGCCGATTCGATTTGGATATGTTCATCTGTCTGTCCGTAAAGTCGAGTGATACTTATATGCATCCGACTCAATTATTCGACATTTGTGTGGGTGCATCAACATACTTTCTTACTATAAGTATATAATATTTCGATATATATTGATGCATGAAGGCTTATAGATGTTTTAGATTGTTTTTGTTGCCTGTGCTGTTTTCTTTTATTGTCTGTGTTTGCCTAGATTTTCGTCGTCCTTTTTGTGTGTGGCCCAATTTCTTCATTTTTCGTTTCCTTTGCCCCGTACACTTCATTTATTAAATCACCCTCGTCAATCAAATGTGTTGACATGCAACGGAATCGCAGCTCGGGGTCAGCGTCAGATTATTGTGCTTAATAAAAAATTAAGCGCAGGGTTCAAATTTGAAACATTTGCCATCTGCTTTAAGTAAACGCGTACAGCAAAACAAACATTGCTCATACGCCACATAGTCCGCGTTGGTAATGCATGTCACGTTTCAATTGTTTCAGTGTGTGTGTGTGCGTAAGCAAACATGTAGCAAAAAATATATTAAGAAATAGAAAAAATACTTTATATATATTACATATGTGTGTGGAAAAGTTAACAGAAAACGGTTAAAGCAACAACAAATTTCAACAAGTGCGCGGACATAAACGTTAGCGTAACATGATTGTTCTTGTCGCGGGGCGAGACTATACTTGCTTGATTTAAAGCTGATGTAAATTTAATATTAAATAATATATTAATTAGACCTGGTATTTCACAGCTCTTATTTGCATGCATTTAAAAGCTAGTGCATTAACCTATCAGCTGCAGTTATATTGTTTTAGACAACAATTTCAAAATTATTTTTATATTATATTATCAAGTCTATTTTAAGTAAGTTTTGTGTGGCAAGCAGTTAAGAATTTGTAACGCCAAAAAAATAAAAACAAATTTAAAGTGTCACAGTTGAACATTATTTGTTGGCTTACAACAGTTGCGCAAAGCTTACCCCTCACAAACTTCTGACTTTTTCAAATTACTAAAAAGCACAAATTTACAGCTTGCAAACGAAAAAAAATAAAAAAAAAAGATTGGATATAAGTAAATAAAACACCGATGCGAGCATTCACTTACCCTTATATATAGTACGTTGTATTTTATATTATATTTAAAGTACTTAAACAAAGTATAGGTTCAAAGTATATAAACAGATAATAAAGAAGTGTCAGTTTATTTATGAAAA
Organism: Hirtodrosophila cameraria; assembly: GCA_949708635.1. Lineage (NCBI taxonomy): Eukaryota > Metazoa > Arthropoda > Insecta > Diptera > Drosophilidae > Hirtodrosophila > Hirtodrosophila cameraria. The sequence goes on from OX453091.1 coordinate 11,689,449, forward strand.
ATGTACAAAAAATCTAAGACAATCCAAAACTTACATGTTTTTTGATTGATTGATCAATAATATACTTGTCGGTATGACCTTTTTTTTCGATCATGTATGACCTTGAACACCATTTCCCGCCCAGGAGAAACATTTTCCTAACTCACAACCGTAAATATATTTTTTGAAGTTGAGTTTAAGCTCTAAAGTCAATGGAAAGCTATCTTTAAAGTTCAATAGTACAATTTTTCAAGAATTTTTAGCCCTTGGATTAGGTTCTCGTAGATCGGTGAGAACTAAATTAAACCTTCTTTTAAGGTTTAAGAAAAAGTTCGAAAACCAAAAAGTTTTATAAGATTTCGTTTAATTTTCCGACTATGTAGCTTAATTTTGCGAAATCGGTGAAATATGTGATTTATAGAATTAAGTCAGTCAGTCAACAAGTTTGGTTGAAGATAGATGTATATTAAAATATAAATAAATAAAAAGTTTTATAAGATTTTCTCTAATTTTCCAACTATGTGGTTTAATTTTGCGAAATCGGTGAAATATGTGATTTTTAAAACTAAATCAGACAGATGGATTCAAGATAGATGTATCTTAAAATGTACAAAATAAAAGTCAAAATTAAAAAACTCCTTGTAAGTGAATATAAACTGAACGCTCCACAAGTGAAAAAAGTTTTCTGCTTGGCTTCAACTTAATTATTGAATGTCCGACGCTTTTGCCCGCATCCTTCAGGTAGGAAACAGGAAAACAAGGAAACTGGGAAACTGGGAAACAGGTGTGCAGGAGCAGCCGCAGACACATTTTGTATATTAAATATCCGACTTAAAGAAATTTTAAATTGAAAAACTTTGACCGGCACACAAATTAAAAATCCCATGCTCAAACTTTGTTGAGAAAAAAACAATACAATTCAGCTTACGAGTCTTAAAAAAAAGAAGAAGAATTGCCAATAACTACAATATATGTATGTACTATATATATAGGTGCCACATGCGGAATTGTGCTGCTCGATTTGTTGCATAAAGTTGAAAAGTCACGTGTAACAGAATTGATTGTAACACGCACAAAACATTCAGATTAAAAATATAAAATTGAAAAATACACACAAAAAGAAATACATTTTAAACAAATATTTTGGATTTATAACTGCAGTTGCGCATTTTAATTGTGTCCAATTTATTTAACTTGGCAATTTGTATAAAACGCAATGTAAATCATGCAAATTAATTATGCAAATTAATTTGATTTAAACCAAGGCAATGTGTGCTTTGATTGTGGCGATTTAACTGACTCTGAAAATACGCTTTCTGTTATGAGTTTTCGCATAAGTTAATTTTTATTTTCATAATTTTGACCATGTCTCAACAAAGAATGTTCTAATCGAGTGTGCCCGACTACGAGACATCCTGCACCCAACTCTCGACTCAGCTGTGAATGCTGATCAAGAACATATATACTTAATGGATTCCTGCCTGTATATAAACTCTAGCCAGTTTGTGAAAATCGGTTGCTTAAATCAACCCAGGACCACACCAAGGACATCAAAGCCATGGTTTGCTAGTGTTAAATCTAGTTTCGACTTAAACCTACAAGTTCTGCTTATTTAGGATACCAAACAATTGCTTGCTTACTTAGGCTCTGACCAAGTCGCTCCCAAGCTTCAACTAACTGTTTCGCCATTCTGATTCTGTTTGGCTGTTCTTCTTTGATAACCTCAAAGTCAAGGCCAGACGACGCCTGTAGAAGTTGCTGATGTCATTACAGTTTTTATTGCTTGATTTGACATGAAGCAAGTATCAAGTCTGTATAGAAGTCCACCAGCAACAATTTGTGTAGCTGCCCCAGCAATCAACTGCGCAGTTTCCAGTTGATGTACATACTTATTATTTGATCTGAAGAATGGGTTGGGTTGGATGTTGAATGGCCTATCAGTTTAACTGCTGCCGAAAATACTTGTCTGTTCTTGGATAGGGTTTTATAAGTTTGTTACGCAATGTGTAACGTATTTAGAAGATAATTTCGAAAATGTTTAGAAAATGTATAAGCTTTGTTAGTGCTTAAATGAATTTCTGGGTTTCAAAAACTTTCTCAATTTGCCTTTAACGAACTTGTCTATGCTGAATGCATATTTATCTTATGCGAGGCTTTCATACAGTTTGCTCTAGTCTCATAGCATACATTTACATACCATATTATAAAATACACCTTCTATACTCGGCCGTAAAGTAACTTTATCAACCAAAACTTGACATACTTTGCGCTTGCCACATGTCTCTAGTTAGCTTTAAATAAACTCAACTATAAAGTTACACTATCTTAAGGGTATTCAATATGCGTAGCACTTAAAATAGCTGCTCTCTTTTCTTTTTATGAGCCTTACAATCGTTGGGTGCACTTTGGGTCCATGTCGATTGCTTGCTTAACACGCCAGGCGTCAAAGAACACTAAGCGATTAAAGGCGAATCTTTTTATGAGCTCTAATATAGAGTTAAGTTGACTGTTGGCCAACGGGATAATGAAGTTATTGGCAGTCTTATTAAATGCATGTTGTAGATTTTCAGCTGCCAACTTATTCAAAAGTCAGACTAGGCCGGAAAAGCAAAACTCAGTTTCTGCGCCTGCTGCATATAAATTATCCATGTAAGTTGCATTAAAGGATAAAAGTTGATCAGCGTTTCGAGTATTCGTGGGGCGTCATCATTGCGATTCCAAAGACATTTAAGTATGCACACAAGGCCAAGTTTATGGCCCCCGTCAGTGGTGTCTCGTATATAGTATATAGCACTTTCAGCCAAAAGTATAAAAAAACTTTTCCTTTTGCCCCTTGCTGGCTGCTGCTGCCTTTGATCCCAAGAAGCTGCAAACGACAGCAAAGAACATCACAAGATGGGGGTTTGGCCAACTGGCCGAGAACGTGCCATTGCATATACGAGTATGTACGAGTATGTATTTAACGGTTTGTAGTCTCCCTTTTGGCCGTCGCCCGCTTAACTGCCGCGAAAATGGGCGAAATTCAGTAGCATTAATTTTTAAATAGTTTTTGTGGCGTTGCGGTGCACATAAACGAAAGAGCGAGGGGCAGAGTGAAGAGAGGCACTCTGATAGTCCGAATGGGTGTGGCAGCTTCTATGGGTTCATGCAAATGTGGCACGTGGCAGCTGCTTTAAGGCCTCATATGCCTCTTCGTGGCTTAAATCGCACTGGCTAAATACGAATTAAAAGCTTTTTATTCTCTGTTTCGAAATGAAGACGCGTATTTTGGGTTTATGCAATGTTAATTTTGTTAGCCACAATAAGCACAGTGTTCACATATACCAAAGATCTACCTCCACCACCTACGACCCTGAAATTGTGCAACTTCTTAAACTCCAAACTGAACTGGAAACAGAGTATATAACAAACTGAAACTATCAACAGCATAGTGCTTAAAGTACATTTAAAACGGCCAAAGGGAGAAGCTCAAAAATGCCATGAAATGTTTACCTAGTCAATGCGGCATTAACCCATTGGGTGTCAGCTTTTTGAGTCAGCTATGAAATCGTATCCCCAAATTTTCAATAAAATAAATTGTTTTTATATACATTTTGCAAACATTTTTGTGAAATTTTATTGTATACAAATTGTTCGCACTTTACTTCATAGCTTATAGAATAGATTTTCATGTTTGGAAAATGGTTAAAAAACTACGACTTGCAACTATATATTCGTTCTTGCTGTCTCTTTTCTGTCTTTAGCATTCAATTGTGTTTAAAACCTTGTTTTCAGAATAATATTAAAAATGTGACTAGCTTGGTTGATTGGTACTCAGTGGGTTAAAGGCGCAGCGTGATTATACCCCGAGGTAACACTTAAACCCCCCTCAATGCGCCTAAGCTGCTGAATCGTTGACATTTGTTAAAACGTTTTGCGTCTTGGCCTTAACTCTTAACCATTTATATTGCCTGCCATTTTACAAAATGGCGCAAGCAAAAAAAATGGCTTGCACGCAATGCGGCAACTTGTTGGCTCTCAGATATTTGTCGATTCGCAGTGGGCTACTTTGATTTGCGGCTAAAGTTATTAAATTCTTAACGCTGGCCAGGCTGTTTAATGTTGACTGTTTGCTCTTAGCTGTTAGCTGTTAGCCTTGTTATCCTGTGGGGTTAACGTGCGCCGTTGTTAACTTAGCCCATTTGTATGCACGCGCACGAATTGCCTGTTTCAAAAAACTTATAAGCCAAGGATCCGTAAGTTTAGTTTAATAGTTGTCCAGGCAAGTTTCCTTTTGGCAACTCACAGCTCGCGACGCGTTTAAATGCAAATTAAAACGTTGACGGCACCAAAAACTTGCTCGTGCTTCATCAAAGATTAAATTGAGCTCCCCAAGATGCCTTACAACTCAAACCCAAATCCAATCTGGGAAGCTGCCAAAGTAGCTGCTGACTGCATTAAGTCGCCTCCTAATTGCTGTTTGCAGTTTCAGTTGCAACTTAAGTGCCGACAATTTCGTCAAGCGCCATTTGTCAATTTCCCTTTGTAGATAGCGTTGAGTGCAAAAGTCTTTAAATTATTACGAGTTTATTGCGAATGTTTAAGTTATTTGTGGAAAACTTTAAGAGAAGAAAAATATTAAAATTATGATAGTAGTATCTGTTTGGTATTCCTCTTAGATTAATTTTTGCGCAGATTTATTTACTGCGATTTTATTTGGTGCAGCTTTTGATGAATAAGGCCTCATACTTCGTATTAGATTGACGTTCTTGTTTTTAATTTTAATATTTTTGTTTATATTTTATTTACATTTGAAAATATAAATAACATGAATATAATAAAGTAAATTTGATATTGCAACTATGCCATATAAGCAGAAGATTAACTGTTTATAACATTGTTCTATGCGAATTACCATTATTTTTTTTTTTCAACATTTAGTTAGTTGTCCTATATTTATAACAAAATTAAACTCAGAAATTTGGTTATGGTGCAAAATTTTACATTTTTTTTTATTTCAAAACTTTCTATAAAAGTTTTCCATTTATATTTAGAAAAACCTCAAACTAAGTCCAGCATTCGTTACGAAAGCTTTTTAAATATGCCTCAAAATAAGTCGCGCATTGAATAATATCATTGATTAATATCTGATCCTAAAATATGTATATAATCTTGATAATCGGTCAATCTACGCTTCCTTCTGCCTGTCTGAACTTAAACCTTCAATAGTGTTGATGAAAATGGAGTTTATACGGACGGACAGACAGATTGAGAATATTATTTTCTATATTCCTTTTTAAAAACAGAGTACCTCTAACAAGAATAAAGATTCAATACAATTATTTGCGCCTTTAGACATGTCAAAACCAACCCATAGCAATATCTCTAAAAACTCTCGTGCAGTACAACAACGTATACGTTATACAGAAAGTAATTCACAATTAGGACACAACAATTCTATTATTAAGTCAACTCAATGAGCCACTTTCATATACTGTCTATGCCCTGTTTTAGTTAGTTTTGTTTTCCGAGTTTGTAGATGGTATTTTGGTATTTAGGCATTTGTGGTTATATTCTTAAGTCAGTTTTATCGTATTTGCATTGAGTTGTTGGCATTTGCTTCGACACGGTGGTTTTCAGAGCTTAGGTTTTCTTTTGCTTTATGGTTGGAGTCTGCGGTTTGTCTTATTGTTAAGGCTCGTCTTCTGTCTTTTGTTAGTTGTATCTTGGGCTCTTGTTGCGTTGTTGTTAATTTCTGGAGGCTGCTGCTGCTGTGCAATTTAATTGAATTATTTGTGCTGGGAAGCCTTCACTCCGCGTGTGACAGCTGCTCTAATTAGTTTGGTAAAGGAGATGGCCAAGTCCCGAGCAAGGGCGTTTAATTAGTACGCCTGCCGCCTGGAAATGAAGGTGAGCCGCAGTAGGGTTAAGCTGCTTAATGTTGGCCAACTGTCATTAAGACAACAGGCAAAGCGATGCCATCCATTACTATGTTCAAGGACTTGGCTTTAATCAAATTGAATTGCCAACGCGCTAAGAAGCCAGCCTTTTGCACAAAATCAGAGCGTTTAAATTAATTTAGCAGCACGCGTTATGCTTAACAATCTTCGAGCTATAACGATTCAGCGAAATTTATTATCTTTGATAAGGGAGCATTATTTGCTTAGCTGTTCACATTCCACAGATTGATGTCGGCTTACTGCGGGTCATAGTCTTGTGTCTACTAGGGATGGACGCTTGTATGACCAGAAAAACATAAATTTATAAGCAAAAATAACTTAAACTGGAGAAATTGAATAGCAAAAGCAAAAATTAGTAAAAATGGTGAAGTAGGACGGCTCACACGACATGATCCCAGTCTTATATCATAGTAGACATCGTAGGCAATCGCAGTTTTGTTGATTTGTACCAAGAGTGCATACATTGATTAGGATGTTTTACAGTAAACTGAATTACGAACATATCATTGCAAATATTACAGAGTAAATCTTAAAAAGCATCTGTTAATCTTCCATCCCTAAATGCATACTACATACAATGGAGTATTTCATATTTGGGCTTTTTTGCTTGCCTTTGCAACTTGTTCGCCTATCTGTTTATTGACTTTGACTAAGCTTATTAGACTGCTTGTCAAGTCATTTGGCCAAAAGAGGCTGCCATAAACACGTCGCACACGTATGAGCCATTTTAAAAATGGCTGTAGAGCCACTTCCGCTGCCTTAGCAGTGGCTGCTTGGGGGCAATATAGAATGCCGAATGCCGAAAACCGAATGCATTTGAATTGAATTTAAATGGAAATTACATGGCAACGATGCTTATGAAGTCGTTAACGCTTCTTCAGCGCCTTCTGTTCCTTCTGCCCCTGCCAACAAGTTCTGGCTGCTGTTAGCAGTATTGGCACATCGTCGAAAATAATTGCCGGAAATACAAAAGGAAGGTCGCAGTGGCAGTGGCAGAAATGAAATCAAATAGAATACAAGGATAAGGAAATGGCATCGAAATAGATTTCCAATTTTCTCATCAAGCTGCTGCTGCTGCTGCTGAGAAGCACTACAAGGATTCCAAGTTCTAGTCATTGTAGTTTCCTGCTGGCTTACAAGGCGTATACTCAACCATAATTAATCATGGTCTTTGTGTAAATGTATGTGTGTGTATGCTACGTACTTGAGTGGCTTCTTTTCAATTTCAATTGTTCAATTGGCGCCTGGAGTTCGTTGACTGTCCAGCTTAGCCAGCCCGGCGTAATCACAGCGATGCAGCGTCCTATAAAAGCACAAGTCCTGCGCCTGGCAAGCAACATTCCTGCATCGAACATCAGACGTTCCACAACAAAGAGGAGCAGCAACAATAAAGAACCTAGAACCAGGAGCAAAACAGCATCATCCATAGCATGGCCTCGTTGCACTTGCTGCTCTGCTGTGCCACAACGCTCTTGATTGTTAATGCCTCGGAGCTGAACCCACAGCTGCTGAGCGGTGCTGGCAATGAGCAGGCGAACAGTAAGGCCAAGAATCAGTATACACCCTTTCCGCTGGTCGATGATGATGTCGATGTGGAGGCCGTCGAGCTGCCGCTAAATTTGGAACCAGAGGATAACGTTGAGCAGATGCCGCTGCCAACGCGTTCTCATCATGCATTGCCGCCTGCCTGGCTGCAGTTCGCCGAGGAGCCCGTCCAGAAGCCCAGAGTTAGCAACAAGGCATCCTACATTAAGTTGCCACCCAGTGGACAACAGCACAAGCACTCACATGGACATGGTCTTGATCTTGGACTTGGACTAGCACATGGATACGGTCATGGACATGGACATGGCGCCTGCACCATTGAGATCACTAGCAAAGTGCCTGGAGTCTGTCAGCCCATGAACATGGGTGTGGGCAGTGCCTGCATCTCGGGTGAATTCATGGAGTTCTACAGTGCGTCCCATTGCTCCAATTTCTAAATGGAAAAGATAAGTTCCAATACACTATCTCATTCATTCCCCGTTTTATCTCTCTCTCCGCCTCGCTCCATTTAAATGCATGTTTAGTGTCTATGTTTATAGAGTTAAATGGAGGAGTACGACTACCTGGTGCGCGTTTTGCAAATAATATGCACAACAACAACAACAAACAATACAATTTGTATAAATAAAGTTTATTTAATAAACATTTATCAATCTTTCTTTCTATATTGAGATCAAGTCTTAGATATATTCGTTTACATGCATCTTGCTTTTGTATATTTGAATTTGGGTACGTTTCTATTAATAATAAATAAAATGTACTTAAAAAGATAATAGTATCATAATAGCTTATGTATTTATAAGGATAGTAAACATTTTTAAGGACGTATATATATATATATATGTATGTTCTTCCTCAGGACGAGCTGAGGCGTGTCTCCAAACAAACAAGGTTCCGTTTTTCTAAACCAAATCTAGGAAAATATATCACCAACAATTTCCTTTTATGTGATATGTATAGTTTCCAGCCCGTCGATATACAAAAGTGTAATTGTTTTTAATCAGAAACTGAACAGTTCAGTTGAGAGTCGAAACATCTGATTTCCTTAAGTATTTATTTTAAATATTGCATCTTAAGTCGTTTAGTTTAAATCTCGAATTTTCTGTCCGCTACAATCTACTAAAAATTACCTTTGAACAATGAATGACTACCTCATTTTAGGCCAGATGGTTGGCTTTGGTGGCTTGGCGCCCGGAACGGTTGTCGAGTTTCCAATGGCCACACATTGGCCACCAAAGACCTCCAAAAGCTGTGCTGCCTTGAAGAAGGGTGCACGCTTCCATTCGGCTGGACCCACACGGTCAATGTGATCATAGATCAAGCCGGTAACATCCTGGGCCCGAAACTGTTCCAGCAGGTTGACATCACGCAGATCGTTGCCCCAGAGAAACACGACCTGGCGAAGATCTAAGCCAAGATTAACCAACTGCTGTTTGTGCTGAAGGTTTTTGACATGCGGCGATGTGCCAAGAATTTCCGCACTCTCTGCAAAGTTGATGGCTTGGAGATAGCTTTGAGCTCTGAGATCCATGTACGCATCCCAAATGTTCGTTTTGCCTGTGGTAATTAGGATAACAGGAAACGCAGTTTGTTTCAGCCGCAGCATGGTGCATATATCGGCATCAAAGCTGCCAAAGATTAGTGGACGACCGCAGCCATAACGCGCTGTGGTCTCTATAATTCTGTCCACAAAAACGTTCTTGTTAAGCGTTTGTGTGGATTCCAGCACACCTGATGCCATCAGCTGTGGCCATTTGATATCCACAATTATGCCCAGGCTCCGTGGCAGCGCCTCGTAAACCTCCGATAATTTGGGAAAGAGTCGCTGCAATTGGGTTACATTGTGCACATTCAGATGGGTGTACTCCTGCAGGGTCCAGCGTTTGAGTATAAACACTCGACTGGACTTGAGTTCCGCATAGCTGAGTTCACTTATCAGCACATAACGCAGATCAAATCGATCCACAATAGGCTGTGTGGTTGCTTTGCTAGTGGTATAGAATCCAAAGCCACGCCAAATGATGGGCACATAATCACTTGTCAACTGCACATCCAGCTGCACCATATCTCCCTTGGCCTCAAGCACAGCCAGATAACTTTCGATGGTATTCTCCACAGGTCCAGTACTGATCTGATATAAGCTGGTGCCCAGTCCACGATTGCCCACATCCAAGGTAGGCCAGTTGTTGGGCCAATAACGTTGAAAGCTCACACGTAAATTGTTGGCTGCTGCGTTTGGCAGCGGCTGCACCATTAAATATGGCAACGTCAGCTGACCTATGACCTGTTGACTGCCCTGACGCTGTATGGGCAGCTGCAAGATGCCACGACTACCGCGCAGCTGCTCTGGCAATATGTAAACCTCACCCAAGGCCAACTGTGTACGCTCCAGCTCATAAATGGACAGTCTAAAGACATTGGACACATCCAAGGCTTGACTGATGCGAAAGATGACTATGGCACCTTCATTATACCTGACCCCCTGACGACTCTGCGCTCGGTAGGAGGAACGATTGTAGGCATATCGCGAGATTTCTATTTTCGCATTATCCAGCACGCTGAGAGGTCTAAGCTTAAGACGCAGCTTATCCTGGCTGGCCAGTTCCGAAATGAGCAAGTGTTGCTGCCAAATGAACTTCAGCTCAATGACATATTCCCGCTGCAACCAGCCACGCTCCAGATAATGACCACCGCCCACTGAGCGGGGATAAGCCTCCCCAAAGGTGTCCATGCCTGGAGAGCGATAGATCTCATAGGTCTGCAAAATGCGCGGCACCTGTTGTGCCTCCCAGCGGCGCAACACACGCTCACCTGCCGCATCCAAAGCATAAATAAGATAGCGATAGTAGACACGATGACGGGCACAGATCCATTGGCGCAGATACCACTTGTTCCGCTGCTTATTTTGGGCGCTCAATGGTATCGCCTTGGCAATGCTCCAGGCACCCAACGCATAATGATCCCCGCTGACAGCGACGGCTTCATCCGCTGCCAAATGTGTGCCGGCATCGAGTTGCACATTGAAGACGCGAAAGAAGGGCACACATAGAAAACTGCGTCCGGTAACCTCTGCGGGACGCTCATCGTCAAATAACTTAAAGGCCTGCAGCTGGGCGGTACTGAAGACAGACGTTTCATTCAGATTTGGAGACTTGGAATTGTTGTTGATGGTTATTGAAATGGCTGCTGCTTTGCAAAACAAAGGCCACAACAAAGCGAGCTTGTAGAGTATGCTAATTGATTTTAGCACTCGGCACATTTTTGTTGTCTACATCTCGTACCAAATATAGAAGAAACTAGTTTTCAACAGAGTGCCCGATGAAAGGTAAAGACGAACGGGAACGCGACTGCGACCGCGATGGCAATGGCGATGGCGAGTTCTTAGGTTCTTTACCCGGCGCTAACAGACGATCGAATGAAAGAAATTTGTAATGCTCAGCTTTGTTTTGTGGCTCTTAATCAGCTGTGTCTACACAGAGAGAACAATAATTAAAGACAAAGATTGAAAAGTCTTAAAAACTCAAACCCTCAAACACAAATCAGAAAAATAATCTCCCTCTGGAATATATGGGATATACTACTTTTGGACTGTAGTTCTGTCCAGCTCTTTGGTCCAATTTGTGTGTTTAAACAGACAAGATTTCAAGGTATTTTTAATTTTTAAAGTATTTAAGAATGTAAGCTGAACATACTACTTCTAAGGTTATTTATTTTAGCCTTAAATATATTTATTATATTTAATGAATTCTTTTTTCATCCCCGAGTGAAGTACACAAGGAAAGTTAGAAATCGAACTAAAATTATTTAATTGGGATGACTTTTTGAACACTTTTCTACAAAATACATTCAAATTCCATACAAGACGTATCAAAGTATCTAAATATCACAGAAAAATATTTTTAAAATTCTCCCTAGATCTTTACAATGAAAACTTTAAAAAATCTTAATTTTAAGCATAACATACATTTTACAAATTTGTTTAGCTTGAAAATTATTAATAACTAGTTCTATTAAAATATATTTAAAAATATTGTCAGACGTATTTCATAAAGATGATGTATAAAACCGTTTTAAAAACGTTTTTTCACATTTGACATTAAGCTGAAGCTTTTTCGTTCAGTGTGCTGGACCATCTCTTTGCCTTTGGGGTTGATTAATAAGTCACAACGAACTAATCAGATTGGCCCCGAAAAATTGCCATAGTCGAATGCTAATATAATGCTAAAGAAAGTTTGAGAGAGTAGCTTAAATATTTACGTCAATTGCCAATGGCTTCACATATTGTGGATGATAATCTAAATGCTGGTACTTCGAAAGGTGCCAACGCTGCATTGGTTCATCTGTTTGATTGAAGCAAGTTGCCTTATCCACCAGCCGAAAGTCTGTGAGAAATAAGTGTACACTTTTCAAATATTCTTCCACCTGGTTGACAACGGTTGGACTGGGATCCCTTTCACGTGTGTAAATGGCATATCGATGACGAAACCAGGGCAATGAACATTGCAGCTCCACGGCATAGCTGACATAGTCTGTTTGAGTAATGCGTGCCCAATATAGATCCACTGGAGCAGGTGGCATGCCGTTAGGAGTTGCTGATACTCAATAGTCGATGAAACCATCACTTACATTCTTCAAAGTAACATCTATTGGTTGCCTGAGGATTTGTGCCATAGACCCACCAGCTGCCCTTTATCTGTAGAACATTTGTAGCATAAATGTACGTTAATTTTGTTATCTAGTTCAAGATCAAGACCCATTAACCTTTTCAACGTTCACTGGAAACTCTTTGAACGCACATTTCCAAGCATAGCACAAACTGAAAACTGGCACACACAGCAACCACAAAAGTATCCGTATCTCCAAATTCGGCCAGAGGCGTCGATAGGCTGTCAATGTTGTCTTCATCTTTATGCAAATGAGTCGCTTTATAATTGACCATAGTGTAACAAACCGTAGCCAACTCGGCTCATCTCATTTTTGTTATCGTCTCGGCGCTGTCATGGCTCTTAAAATTCGTCAGAGTCTATTAAATAATGGCATGTCGAAAAAAATGAAGTAAAATTTGTTGGTTCTCTCTTTTTTAGTAAAGAAAAGCTATTTAGTTTTATTTATTTTTTGAAGTTTATATAACTGCAAAAGCAAGTTGCTTTCATTAAAATTGATTTCGATGTTTATGTCAATATTTAACTTGATATCAATTGTACAATTTTCATATTTCATTCAAAGCCTCTATTTCTTTTGCTCATCCAAAATATTTAATTAATTCTTCAATTGTATTCATTCATTCATAAAAGCTATTTATATTTTTTAAAACTATTGTATATATTTTAAGCTATCCATCATCAATGGTTGGTCAGATCTGTGATTTATATTGCCGCATGTCAGTGACCACAAAAAAAAGAAAATTTTAAGTTTTACGAGGCAATTTTACAGAAGCTTTTAGTCAATAACAAATTTTAATAAGTATTTTAAGCATTTGGCATTGCCTTCTTTCCATTGTCTTTTATTACATTTCTGTTTAAGCCCCTTCAAAGTTGGCCCCAAGCTATAGTATACCCGTACAACTTAAAAAATTGTTGTTTGCTTTTGAATAGCTGCTTGAGTTTGTTGTTTGTTTGTATCAAAAATATTTTGCTTATTCGCGTTCTTCTCTCCTTTTCAATAACTTTTGCTGCGTGCGTCATATAACCAGAACTGAGCATTGATAAATAAAGTGTAAAAGCTTAAAAGATTAGGGCATGCTCACTTCAAAGCATATTTCGCATATTAACATAAATAGTATATAGAGTTGCTCAATGGTAACTTTTACTATAACAATATATGCCTTCTATATTTGTTTCTGAGTTCGCCCGCGAAACTCTTCTAGGCGATTCTCATACACAATTTACATTCTTAATTCAATATATTATATAGGATCTAAGCTGAGTTCACACGTTTTTGAATTAAGTTCCTCTAAGAAGTTTCTTTGATAAGTTTTTAATTTATAAAAGAAAAAGCTTATAGCAAACGACAGTTTTGACTTCCATTCTTATTGTTTTTAGAAATATTTATATATTTCATAATATTTTTAAAATACTTCTTATTATTTAAGTTGCATGTGTGAACTCAGCTTTAGGCTTAGTCTACTCCCTGTCTAGGGAACCCCTCCAGTTCTCCACTATCCCTTTTTTCCTTAGATCCTGCATTGTGCCTCGAATTCGGCAAGCAATGTGCTCGAATTAAAGAAGGCGCGCTGCTTGGTCTCGGGCATGTGAAGATCACTGCGATCGTAGCAGGTGGCTGTGGCTCCAATCTCCGTGAAATACTTGACACGCTCCCTCGAATTGCAGTCGTCACCCCAGATGACTGAAATCTGTCCAAGATCGCGTGCTTTTTGTAGCATTTGAGCCGCATTCTCGCCCAGAAAGTCCTCCGCATGTGGTGCTGTGCCAGCCAGCTCAAAAGCCTGTGCATTGTTAATTGCAGCCATGAAGTTGCGAGTGCGGAGATCACTAAATGGTTCCCACTTTTTGGTCTCGCCCATGGTGAGGAACATGACTGGGAATAGATTCTGCTTGAAGCGCAGCATTGTGCACATGTCCGCATCAAAGCTGGAGAAGATCAAGGGACGACCACACCCATGTTGAATGACCTCTTGTAGCACGCGATCGGTAAAGAAATTCTTGTCAATGGTCTGCTCCGCCTCTGAGCCGCCGCCCTGTCGACGCTGCGGCCACTTGATCTCCACATCAATGCCTAGAGATTTGGGCAGCTGTTGCAGCACTTCGACCAGCCTGGGAAAGATACGATGCTCCACACGTGGCTCTGCATTATGTGCGGGATACTCTTGCACTTTGCCATTGATCACTGAGAAGATGCGCAGGCGCTTGAGCAGCTCATAGTTGATGTCCTTAATGAGCACGTATTCCAGCTGCTCTGGCTTCTCAATCTGCTTGCCCGGTGGTGCTGTGCGCAGTCCAAAGTCATGATAGATCACGGGTATGCCATCAGCCGTCAAGTGCACATCCAGCTCTATCATATCCGCATAATGAGCATGTGCGCTCAGAAAGGAGGCAATGGTATTCTCCCGCTCCTGTGGCGCCTCGGCAATGTAGCTCTTGCCATTGCCGCGATGACCCACATCCAAATTGGGCCAGCTGCGTGGCCAGTAGTGGGCATAGGTGTTTTTAAAGTCCAGAGGAGAGTACTGATATGGTTGCACCAGCACATAAGGCAGTCTCAAGCGTGCCAGCGTCTCTCCAGCTCCTTTGGCTGACTTAATGTGCAGTTGGAGCAGTCCCTCGCTGTCCGTCAGCTGTGCGGCATTTAAAATGGCACTGCCCAGCAGCTCATGCTCCAGGCTATAGCACTCCAAGCGGAAGCTCTGCAGCATCATGCACTCCAGCGGCAAGGTGATGTGGAAGATGATAATGTCGCCTTTAGTATAGGATACACCATTTTCCGGCTGCAGCTGCAGCTGACTCTGGCCATACATGTGCTTGGTGTACTCCACAATGAGTCCAGCTGTTTGCTCTACTGGCACAATTTTAAGCTGCACATGCTGTGGATCAAAGGTCTCAATATTATGCACTTGAAACATTTTCTCGCCATTGAACTTAAGCTGCACAATGGCTTCATGATTGAGCCAGCCACGATGTACCTGAGCCATGGGCTCATCTCCACTGGCAATGCCAAAGACATCCACTTGGCTGCTGCACTGCTGCTCTACGCAGGGAAGCAGCACACGTGGCTTGAAGTGTGTCTCCCAGCGTCTAATTTGCTTATGACCAGCCGCATCCTCCACGTAGACAAAGAAACGATACTCCAGCTGACGACACGACTGCAGGCGGACAT
The DNA here is from genome assembly GCA_949708635.1 of Hirtodrosophila cameraria. Taxonomy (NCBI): domain Eukaryota; kingdom Metazoa; phylum Arthropoda; class Insecta; order Diptera; family Drosophilidae; genus Hirtodrosophila; species Hirtodrosophila cameraria. The sequence continues at coordinate 11,704,745 of OX453091.1, forward strand.
TTGTCTGCCAGCTAAGGTCATCCACACGCTCCAGGGGCACACAGCGTGACAGTTGCCACTCGCCCAGCGCCTTCGCATCGCCAATCAGGCCCAGTTGCTCCTCCGGTGCGAGTGGCGCCTCCAGTCGCACATTGAACTGCCTCAACGCGGGCTTGCAGCTAGTTGAGGTAGCCGCCTCCAGCAGCTCATTGCCTGTGTCATAGTTCGCAGCTGCGGCATCCACATTCAAGGCGCACTGCAAGATAGAAGAGACGACAATGCCAAGGATTAGTATGGAGCCAAACATGTCGACAGCTACGACATCTACGGAGCAACTGACTGGCAACAGTTTTAAACAGCGGCTCAAATAAGCTGACAACTAACGAGGGGCCCCATCGTCACACATACATACATAATTATGTGATAAGAGAGACCTGCACTTTAAGAAAACAGATCGCAGATAATTGGTCGCGTTTTTAGTCGCGCTCGCTGTTTAAACAGCTTGTGACTTTGGCGCAAGTGCAAACAAAATCACGTGTCGCTTCCATCAACAGCGTATAGATAAGAAAACTATACATTATATGTAGCTATCAATTTATTTTTAAACAGCTACAAGTCTAGCTTGTTTGTCAATCAAGCTATAAAATTTAAAAAAATAAGAAAACTTAATTTTGAACAGATTATTACTACAACAGTGATCCGGTTTTGATTAAATTTAATCAGCATGTGTGTAGCATAGTACTAAAACCTAAAAAAAACTGAGCTTATCAACCGAAATGTTAAATTGATAACTACATTTCTCAGCATATTCCTTTAGACAATGACATTTTCCAGCATTACAATCCTAGACAGTATTAGGAAATGCGGCAGACTACATCAATCACAATCGATCACAACAAGACCAATTGAATATGTACTTATTGACGGATACTGATTGTTGTCAGGAAACTGTAAAAAGACTACAATGTAATTTCACTAATTAAAATTAACTTACACGTTCAAAACTATCATTTGACAACAGTGCGCGTTTTTCAACGCTCAATCGCGCGCGTTTTACCTTAGTGTGAAAGCACGCGCGATGTAGCAAACGTTGCTGTATAAGCTGTAAATAGCGATTGTTGACGCAACTAGACCTGTTGTTGTTAACACTGCTCAATAATCTGCCCCTAGTATAGAATCTTAATGACAAAAATGTATGCAAGTGTATAGCTGCTGAGCCCATAAATACGGCTATAATTCAAGGGCTACTATTCTCTCACTGAGTATATCACGTGTTCTGGCCGCGTTTGTGTTCTAATTTACTTTGACGGCGCACACAGCAAATGCAAAATGTATTTTACAATTTCAGTTTAGCCAAAAAGTGGACAGCCGCCCACGTAGCGAAACAGCACGAATCGGGCCAAGAGTAGTGAGTACCTTGGCCAAATTTCATAGCTATACGCGAAAAAATAAACAAAGCAAAAACAACAAATGAGCGTATTTTCGCTGGGATAGTTTCATGATCTAATGGCCCATAAAACCATAAGACTTGATATTTACTATAAGTAGTCTAAAGTTAGGAACGGTTATAGTTTTCCGCATGCCTTGTATTTTTGGTTGCATAACGTCAATCAACTGGTCAGGCTCATTTTGTTCTTGGCACAATTAGCACAACCTTGCAAACAAAACAACAACAAAAAAACATTTGGCAACATCTTATCTATAACAGCAAATAATACGCATTAATATTATAAAATTTTGAAAACATGAAAAAAAAATATAATAAAAAAAAAAAAAAAAATTTCATATACAATTAGATTAAATTAGTTTTCAACCTTTGCTTTTTGTTGAAATGTTGTTTTTTTGCCATGTTTATTACGCTGTTTACGTCTTTTTACTTCTCTATGGCTCTCTGACACGTGTTTAACACAAAAGCTCTCACACTCTCTCTTGTTCCCGCACTGCTAGCTTTTGTGGGGCTTTATCGGTCATATGTTCTTTGTTTTGGGAAATTTCATATAAAAAGCTTTTGCAATTTGGGGCGTTAGCTTTGATTTATTTATACCATCTGGTTGCTAGCCATGTTTCGAGCATGTTTCTCTTAGCAAAGTTGCTATGCCGTGATAAGCATCATGATATACTTGAAGTGTGCTTCATAAATTACTATTTATATTAAGCTTGTAAATCTAATAAATCATAATCTAATCAAAGTTCACTGAGTGCCACTTCTACAGAATAGTTTTTCAAGCTTGGAGCCAACAACAATCGGTGCACGAACATCTGATGAAATCATTTGCAACATGTAGCACCCAACGCTGTGCTTTGGCGTTCTATAATAAACAATACGCAGGGCTTTAGTTGGGAAAGGGAGGGGTTGAATTATAAATGAATCATTTGTCATCAATACGCATTAAGTTGCTGTTCATTGTATTGCTGTAAAACGATATATTGCGCAGCTTATCAAGTAGTTCCAATACATAGTGAGGTAAACTAACAAGCAATTATGTAAACAATATCAGTTACAAATAGGTTGAACAACCTCTCCTGGTTTTAGTAATGTGTTCTAAGATATAATGAGACTCTTTCAGACCATTGTTATATGCACAGCACTTTCTCATTCTATTGATTTTGCTATAAGAGAGGAAATTGCAATAGGAAAACGTGGAAGGGAATTGCAAATGTTTGTTGACAACAATGTCGACCTTCAGTCCAATAATAAAGTCAAAGTCAAAGTCAAGACTCCGCATTACATATGACGTCACTGTGAACCCATTATAATTGTGTTTTTGTTGTTTATAATAGTCATAATTACATTCTTCATGTGCTCATCCGATGTCTGGGCTTCCAGCGGTGTCAATAGCATTGGCACGGACATGTTTTCTTTTTGTGTGAGGTAATAGCACAGTTAAACAAATATTAAAAATTGAATTTAAGTACGTTTGTACTATGTACATATATCACAGTTATATTTTCTTTGTCTTGTATTTTTGCACTACGCGTCGTATGCGCAACTTTTTATGCTTAGCTATGCCAGCATTTTGTACTGTTTATTTTTTAAGAGTTATTTTAGCAGGCTCTTTTGAAGTATCCTTTTATTTATGATTGCAACTAGGTCGCTCTTGAGTCAGACGCTCCGTCGTCGTCGTACCGACGTTGCTGTCGCAACTGTTGAAAGCTTTTTTGTTGTGCGCGCAATTTAAACGATTTCTTATATCGAAAACGGCGCGTGTGAAGCTTTTTACTGTCAGTTTTCTTTGTGTATGTGCGAACAACAACGCCAGAAACAACGTTGGCGATTTGTTTTGGTTTTCAAATCGGGGGTACAGTTGCTGCTCGGGCTTTTTTGAAATGTTGTTGGCCTCCTCAGCAGAAAGCAAGCAGCAAAACAAAACAAAAACACACGGCAATCAAATATGTATACCTGTAGAATACATATTTGCTAGTTGACTTTACATTGCTCTTATAAAATAAGATATGAGAATAAAATGTATAAAATTAAACAATGAAAGATGCAATGAAGACTATAACGAGCGTTCGCCTTTGTGATGAAAACGCTGACATTGCAAAATATAGAAAAGCTATTGTTTTACCGGAAGTCCAACCCGGAAACTGTGTGTCAGCGGCTTTATCCGACTTTAAAGATAATCAACTAACACAAAAATCGATAGACTCTGTTGTACAGAGTATTTGAGTGTACATTTATATGTATGTACATGTGTACGGAGTTGTTTATATATGTACATATGCGTGCTAAGTTTGAACTTCAAAACACGCAACGGCAGCTGCTCAAAAGCTCGCATCAAACGGAAACAAATGGCAACAACAACAGCAGCAGCAATAGCAGACAGATGAAAAGAGCTAGAAACAGAGAGAGAGGGAGAGAGAAACAAAAACGTGTTGGTCGTCTGCAGACGTCGGCGTCGTGCACGTGAACAGTTTGTGAGTGGGGCGTCGCGTCGTTGACGCTGCTGTCGTTGCCAGGCCCCTCTTGTTAGTTTGGTTGATGCTGTCAAACGCGAGCATCCGAAAGCTTTGGCTCTCTGCGTCTCTTCTAAACCGGTTCAAGTCGGTTGTGCTCTCATTGTTTTTCGTAGTTTGTTTACGTATGGCAACCAGGTTGTTGATAAGGCTGCTGAAACAGACACAAGCAAGTGCAATTTTATTTGATTCGAGAGCTTTTGTGTCTGCAAATCGCTTCAAATTCAAAGCTTTTCGCTCAAGGTCTTTCTTCTATTTGGAACACGATCGAAATCGTAAACATATTTTTGTTGAGAATATGTATGCAGATTAGTATTCAATTTATGCTTTCATCTCAGTTCTCTGTTCCCATTTTATTGCTGTGTTTGCATCACAGCATTTTTCGATATAGTAATGGCGTTTTTCGTTCGTTTGCTGTACCCTGTACAAATTCTAAAGAGTGTTTATTAAAGGAATGTAAGTTTGTAACAGGTAGGATAAGGAATTACGGATCGGATCACAATATCAGATAGCTGTAATAGTTACTATTGTCGGTCGAAAAAATAGTTTAAAAATTCTTTTTTGTTTTTAAGATACTAACTTACTATATCGACCAAAACCATCCAGGCTTAGTTTATCTGTTTTATACTTTTTGCTTAAGAACAGTATACTTATATACATATTTATGTACATAAATGCATATCTTACAGCTGCTATTGGAAGTATCGGTCAAAATAAAGTTTTTGTATTAAGAATCTACAAAGGGTATGTATATGTAACACATATATGTATGTATGTATATTTTTGGCATTGCAAAGATAGCTATAGTACTTTGTTGTGTTCTTCTTCACCCTGGTGCTGCATTTTATTTGTTTATTTTTTTTGTTAGAACCCAAGTACATACATATGTACACACAGTGGCGTACCACTGGCGTGGGAATTATATTACCGTCCCCAGATTATTAAAAAAATTTTATCATTAAATAAAAATTTAATTTAATTTAATTTTCTTAAACTTTGAACTCGAAACAATAAGAGAAACTTTACAAAAGAATCCTGCGTACGCCACTGCATACATACAAATGTGTCAGAATGTGCAGTTTTGGTAGTATAAATATACGAAGTGTTTCCGCTTCTCGAGAAATGTATTATATTCTCACGTATAAACATACATATGTCGCCATTAGCCAACACAATTCATTCTCGATATAAACATGTTCTCAGTCACGTTTATTTGTTATTCTGTGCTGATCATTTATTTATTGGCATAAACAATAATATTTACCCACTTATACGTATATACATATGTATGTATGTTGTAGGATACTGCATTAAGCTTATGAATACATGTCTAAGTTGTTTACAATAATAAACTCTGTTCAATAAGACCTTCAGCTCTGTATCCATTTTTTATTTCGATCAATTTACTCGGAATTTTAACTGATATATACCCATATTGCAAGTTTGGTATCTCTAACTCTTATTGATTTTGACGTTCATACAATCGGACGGGCGAATAGCCAGACGGACATGTTAAACAATAAAATGTTACTGATCAAGAATAAACATACTGTAGGCTATAATATTTATTTGTTCGGAGATGCCTCCCGATGCCTGTTGCATACATTTGCTTTACATTATCACCTCTTTTGCAGGGTATAAAAACAAACAAAAACTTCCTAGGACAGATCTCATCTGCTGGACAGGGCATAATAAAAATTACAGTAATGTAAGCAACTCTTTCATAATCATAATCAAATAATAATAATCATAATCATATCAAATAATGATTAAAAAAATTAAAAACTTTCTTTTAGTTTGTTTCTTGTAATTCCCAAACACTTGGTGTAGTGCCCGACTGAATGCCTTCTTGAGCTTCATCTTCTTATTTCCGATTTTATTTGATTATATTTCATATTTTATTTGATTTTGAAGGCCACCCGAATTTCATAAGGGCACTCGCAAAGATAGTATTGAACACTTAACATATTTTATTCGTATACCCCTAGCTCGTTACAATTTTCGCCCGATTGTATCTAATGATACGAAAAAAAGTTTATTAAACACAAACTCAATTCCTAGACGATTGTTTGGATAGCAGCAGTGTAATGTAAAGTTCCTGATTCTGTTTAAGATGCAACTTAGTTTTTTACTGACTTCATATGGCAATTATAAGTTGTAGAAGTCCGGTTTTGTTTAAGTTTTAAATTCTATCACAAATTAAATTGCGATCTTTCCGATCTGGATGAGACAAATAGACAGGCGAACATGTATCAACGTCTCGAAGAGGAATATATAGTCATACATGTATACTTTAGAAAGTATTATACGCCTGAGTAGAAGACACTGTTCATCAAAGTTGTAGCAGATCATGTACATGAAACTACTTACAGACTTACAAATATAATTCAACTTAAATAATATGAACATTCGGTTGTACCTGCTCAGACATTACGGCTACACAAGTTCGTTGTAGTTGAAAATGAGTTGTCGTTGAAAGTCAGATCTTGTAGTTGAAACAACTAACGATATTGTAAACAATCCTTGAGAACTTGCACTTTTGTTAGACTATTAATTGTTTGAGCTAAATGCTTAGCACCCCTACAATCAATTCTTATCACGCACACGCGACGGCACGCAGTAAAGGACTGATGACAATTGAGACTGTCGTTGAACAATGTTTCAAAACTATGTACTAAATGGGAAATCGCTGTTGTACCAGACGCCGGAACAACGTAAATACAATTAAATCAATTGAAAACAATAAAAGTCGTAACCGCAGTCACACAAAGAGCCGATGATGGATGGCAACACCGTGATAAGCAGCAACGAGACGAGAGAACAAAATGAGAGAGACCTGCAATGAAGTGATTATCAACGAAAATACATTTATTGTTGTTTTATATTATGTATTTAAGAAACTGTACCGAAGACATTATCTCGTTGTCGTTGTTGTCACCGATTCATTGGACTCCTTTGCTGTCTCAGGTTGCGCTTCCTCTGCCACAGCATCAACAACAGCTTCAGCTTCCGTCTCAGCCTCAGCTGGCTTTGTCTTGGGCTCACGCTCAAATAAAATGACCAACTCAGTGTGTGTTGTATGTGGAAACATGTCCACAGCTACCGCTGATTTTGGATAGAAGGGCTCGCCTTTGTACTGCTTGGACTCTGGCCTAGCTAACTCAATGAAATTGCGCTTGGCACTGTGAGGATTGCAGGAAACGTAGACCAGACGTGTAATGGCGCTTGCTGAGCGTATTGCGGCAATGGAACGATTGTCTGTGATGAATAGAAAGCATAATTATTCAATCAAGAAAAATGTAAGAGTTTTAGCTAAAAACTAAACTTACGAAGTCCAGCACGCGGCGGATCCACAACCGCAATCAAATCAACAGGCTTTCCCTGCTCCTGGCCATACAAGGCCTCACGTACCATGCTTTTGATGTAGTCATCGGCATTGCCAGCAAAAAACTTGCAATTCTTAATACCATTGGCTTCTGCATTATACTCCGCATCCTTGATGGCATCTGGCACAATTTCCACGCCCAGCACCTGCTTGCAGTGTTTTGCAAAGGCCAGGGCAATGGTGCCAGTGCCACAGCAAATGTCGAGCATGGTAGTGTCTTGGCTGGGCGCAGCCAGGTCAATGGCCTGCTGATAAAGGACATTTGCGCCAGCTGTATTGATTTGAAAGAATGCCAAAGGACTGATGCGAAACTGTAGCTCCTGTATGGTGTCCGTTATGTGTGTGCTGCCCGATATGTGCGTAACAGGATTAACCATTTGGCCCGCCTCGCGATGCTTCACATCTTGATAGTAAAGCGAAGTGCATTTATGGGTCGCATTCTGCTCTGGCTGTTCGTAAAAATGTTTAAGTTCCTGCCGCAGCTCCAGCTGCTCTGTTTCGCTCAAATTGGAAGAGTAAATGCCAGCTACTAGCATTAGTTCACCTGTGGCACTGGAGCAGCGCACCATCAGCTGGCGAAAGTGACCCACGTTACCCTCCGGATTGAAGGGCTGAAACTTAGATTGCCTGACCAGCTGCTGAAAGCTAAGCGCGGCCCATTTAGCCTGCTCTGGCAAGTGTGGCAGCTGCTGCACTTCGGCCACCTCTACGGAACCATCACTGTAGCTTCCCAAACGAAAGCCCACTACAATCTCTCCTTCTGCATTTTTGCCCACAGTAAACTCGTTCTTATTACGATATCCCTGCACAGTGGGCGATGGCAGCACACCATTAAACTTAAACTTGTCCAGATGTGGTTTTGCATCCGCATTCAATCGACGCAGCTCCTGTGTATATTTCTTGAGCAGTGCTGACATCTCCTCCGTTTTCTGTTCCAGCTGCTGATCATAGGGCATTTCGGCTAGCGGACAAGTGGCCTCCACGGCGGTGCGCTGGCGTTTTGGCTTGCCATCGCCAGCCTCCGCGTCACCGCGTCGCTTGTGCAGCGGATCGGCAGATGCTTTGGCCAAGTGGGCCTTCAGCACCTTGCCCTTCCACTTGTAGCCATTGAGTGTTTCGACGGCGCGCTGCTGATCTGCTTGGCTGCGAAAACACACGAATGCGAACTCCTTACGGTTGGGTGACTTAATCTTAGTCATATCCAGCTTGAGCGTGTTCTTCAGCAGCTTCTTAAACTCCTGCAATGATAAGTTGTGAAATGAATCTGCTTACAGATTCAATCAATTACTTACGCCAATGCCAAAGTAACCCATGTTTTTCACTTCAATTTTATATATTTCCGATGTAAACTCATTGCGCTCCAAATATTCAAATTCGCCGGTTTTTTCTTCTACCACTACGTTTTCTGCTGTGGTTTCTGCGGACTGCTCGCACTTTTCCTTAGTTTCCACATTATTATCAGACAGTTCTGGCTGGTTTTCTGTGTTAACGACATCCATTTCAATTAATTGTTTTAAACAAAATTCTATAAAAACAACACGTGAAAAGGAAAACAAGAGCTATCGATATTATATTATATTGCTATCGATTATCATTACGCTACGTTATTTACTTACGTTATGAATGGCAAAATTGAAGAAGAAGCATTTGCAATTTGCCGCCACAAATTTCAAAAATGATTTCAGATATAAAATCGAATTTTGGCAGTATTTGTTATTATTGCAAGCATTAAATAAATTATTTTTAGTGGCAAAAAACGTACTAGTTACGCTCGTTTATTTTTAATTATTTAATCAAAATATTTTTTATGCCCAGATCCAAAATAATTTTTTTTTAACAAACGTGGTAAGATTTTAAAAAATATGAACTAATGACATTGCGCTTAACTAAAATGTTGGTAAGCGTTACTTGTAATATTTCTTACATAAGTTAAGAGCATTTTGCACAAAGTTTGTCGTTTTCAATATCAACTGAAAAAAAAAAAGTTTACTTACGATCCACTAGCAATTGCTGCATCTCAGGCTCAACAAGCGGAAAAAATTAAACAAACAAGAAGGCATTATGTATTGAGGATATGCTGCTGCGCAGAAGGACAACGACAGGACATGCAATTAAAAGGGCATTGAATGCGTTGCAGGAATAGAACATGACACACCCAAAGGACATGGCATAACAAGTTCCAAGCTTAATTACAACCAGCTGAGAAAGATCAGTCAAACAGCTAGTTGCGAGTTTACCCTGGCCGCAGGAAGTGCACATTGCACGCAGCAAAAATACGCGTGCAACCGATCCACTGCCATCTACTCACATCAGCTGTAACCTTGAAGCGAGCTGTTGACTTTTGAAAGACAATACCCTCGTGGGAACATAAAGGTTGGTCCCATTTCTCATAAATATGCATTGACAGAATTTTTGTTAGAAGTCTTAATGTATCATTTTTTGTAGAATGTGCTGCACAACATTAAAAAGAATTCTTATATGATATGATATTTTCATATGTACGGTAGAATAAGTTTCTTAACAAATTCTTTATTTATTTTCTGATTCTAATGAGATTTTCATACTTTACTTGTTTGCTATGATCAGCAAAAGATATCCAAACATTAGCACCAGCTTCAGTTTATTCTTCACGAAGATATGCCATGGCTACCCCTGTAGGAACCTCCAGGAGTTACATTTTAATCCAGTGAATGAACAGAATGTTAATATAATTTTAACAGAATGTTAGCAGTGTTTTGACATAATTTTAACAACATTTTTACATACCAATCTGCATTTTTACAGCACTTTAACAGAATAATAACAGCAATTTAACAGAAATTTAAAATAAGCTCCTATAAGCTTGTGATGCCTTCATTCAATGAAATATAATAATGGTTATAATAAAATTTAAATAAATTAATTAATAAAATTATTAATAAACTAAGCAATAAACTAAATAAATAAATATAATAAATAATACAAACTTGTAATAATTTCAATTTAAGTAGCTAAATAATAAATAATAATAAATAGTAATAAATAATAATAAATTACAATATTAAATAATAAACTGAACGCAATTCGTTTCTTCTTTCTGCTAAACAATTCAATTTAACGGCTTTTAAGCTCATTGGCCGCAGGGCTGAAAAAAGTGCGGCATACTTTCATACATTAGCTATTACTCGGTCGTATCCTTTCTGATTTTGAAGAGATAGACCATTTTGTAATCACAGACAACAGAGCTATCGATTGGCATTCAAGGATTTTTACGATTTTTTCGAAAATGTGCACACAAATTTTTGCAAAGGGGGTTGCTTAGAAAATAGGACCTAATATCACAAAATCATCCGTAACTCGCTCATTTAAAGGACGATTTGAATGTCCTTTGGCCAAAAGATAGTCCTTATTCATGCGTGTCAGTAAATGTATTTCAAAGAACGATCGTCCTTTAAACAGCCGAGTTATAAGGACTTTCTTGTATACAGAAAACTAGCCATATCTCGGCCATGTCCTTGAGGATCCTTACGAATCCTGTGCCAAACGACTTATCTTAACCAGGACCATCAACTGGCCAAAGGACATCAAAATCGTCCTTATCGATTCAGTGATACAAAGGATTTTGTGTTTCAGACCCATCTCTTTTCGCCTTCAGGCTGAAATTTTCCAAGTCCAAAATTGCCCCCGAAAGTATGCAACAATATTCCAATAATTGCACATTGCTTGAGAAGCAAGCTCTTGTCGTAACTATAACCCGGCCAAATCCTAAAGGATTTTGAAAGGACATGCTTTTATAATCGCAGACAGTCAAACTATCGAATGGCATTCAAGGATTTCCCAACTTTTCTAAAAAATTTTGCCAAAATTTATTTCAAAGGACGATCGTCCTTTAAACAGCCGAATTATAAGGACTTGCTTGTATACAGAAAACTAGCCATATCTCGGCCATGTTCTTGAGGATCCTTACGAATCCTGTGCCAAACGACTTGCCTTAACCAGGACTATCAACTGGCCAAAGGGCATCAAAATCGTCTTTACAGTTTTAGAGATACAAAGGATTTTGTGTTTTTAACCTGCTTCCTTTTCGCTCTTCGCCGAAAGTAAAATACCGTTGAGTTCAAATTTTCGCGTAGTAATAAGTCGTTAAGTTTATATTTTCATGTATAATCTTTTATTCATTTTGTAAATTTTGCTGCAGATATATTACATTTTATATATTTACGTACATATATATACTAATTTAATTAAAATAACTTAAATACATACTTACCTATGTTTCGACTGTTAAATCGTTGACATAAATAGTATTGTGGCAGCAATTGTTTGTTTTTTCTTCTTATTCGACATAAATAAATAATTAAATGATTATCACATTTTCTAGTCAATATAAATGCTTATACAACATTATCTTTAAATGAACTACAATTTAACATATAGCATAATGTAGATGTGGAAATGCCGCTCGACAATCTCATTGATACTTCGACTTAGACTGAAGACCACAATATTAGTCTGCCAGCACGATTTCAGCTCCATCATTATCTCGAAATTGGCCTCCTGTAAGCCGCGCTCTTTTGGTGTCAAGGTGCCTGATGAAAAAAAAGATTGTAGTACAAATTAGCTACAGAAACTACTACAATCTTATTTCAAGAACTGTACCGAATGCGGCTAACAGTGCGCATCTGGAATCTCCTCGTAGCGTAGCACCTTCGGGGCTGCGTGAAATGCTCCCGTAATGGAGTTTTACTTTTCACATATTATGCGTAATCAAAAAAACAAAAAAAAAAACTCTTGATAAGTATATAAAGCCAAATCAATTGACAAAATCAATTCATTTCACGTGAAAGTCTTCCATAGCTAAAACGTTCAATAATAACTGCAGTTTCGGAATTTACAAATATGTTGAAAGTTGTGAGTACTAGAAAGAATTATGAATAGTGAACAACAAAAAATATAACACTCTGATTTAAAATGATAAAGATTGGGTGACTTAATCTTAGTCATGTCCAGCTTGAGCGTGTTCTTCAGCAGCTTCTTAAACTCCTGCAATGATAAGTTGTGAAATAAATCTGCTTACAGAATCAATCAATTACTTACGCCAATGCCAAAGTAACCTATGTTTTTCACTTCAATTTTATATATTTCCGATGTAAACTCATTGCGCTCCATATATTCAAATTCGCCGGTTTTTTCTTCTACCGCTACGTTTTCTGCTGTGGCTTCTGCGGACTGCTCGCACTTTTCCTTAGTTTCCACATTATTATCAGTCAGTTCTGGCTGGTTTTCTGTGTTAACGACATCCATTTCAATTAATTGTTTTAAACAAAATTCTATAAAAACAACACGTGAAAAGGAAAACAAGAGCTATCGATATTATATTATATTGCTATCGATTATCATTACTCTACGTTATTTACTTACGTTATGAATGGCAAAATTGAAGAAGAAGCATTTGCAATTTGCCGCCACAAATTTCAAAATGATTTCAGATATAAAATCGAATTTTGGCAGTATTTGTTATTATTGCAAGCATTAAATAAATTATTTTTAGTGGCAAAAAACCTACTAGTTACACTCGTTTATTTTTAATTATTTTATTAAAATTTTTTCTTAAGCCCAGATCCAAAATAATTTTTTTTTAACAAACGTGGTAAGAGTTTAAAAAATATAAGCTACCGACATTGCGCTTAACTAAAATGTTGGTAAGCGTTACTTGTAATATTTCTTACATAAGTTAAGAGCATTTTGCACAAAGTTTGTCGTTTTCAATACCAACTGAAAATCTTTCTAAGGCTGCATCCAAAGTTTGCTTACGATCCACTAGCAATTGCTGCATCTCAGGCTCATGCTTCATAATGTTTGCTATCTCTTTAAGCAGCTCGGCGGCATATTTAAGTTTTGCCTCGCATTCTGTTTCATCTTCCAAACGCAATGCCTGCGCCACAATTGCCTCCTCCAAACTGATCAGCAAATTGCCCCGAAAGATGCTCCAGCCTCCGTCAAATAGATTCGAAAGCTGCAGCAGTTCCTCACAGAGCTCTATTTTGCGCTGGAGAGATTTCTCACTGAGCTCTGTGGAGTTACAAATATTACTTTTACAGTATAGTGTTTGAGGGTAAGTGAATTTCTACTTGACTCACCTTCCAAGGCAAATCCAGGGGCATTGCCATATAGTTGTGTCAGTGCGTATTTTGCCTGTAGTATATGCGTATTGGTCTCATGCAGCTCAACGCGATGGCGATGAATGAAATCCTCGAAAGCTAGAGGCGTTGTTTTGTCCAATGATTCAATCTCTTCCTGAAATTTTGCGTCTTGAGTGAGGACTTCTTTGGCTGTCTTTTTCATATTGCACAGCTGACATTTCCAGTAGGCTGTATCTTGTAGCGGGTTAAGTGAGATGATCTAAAAGAGTTTTAAAGTATTAGAGTTTAATAAAGCATTGAAAGTATGTCCCTTTGCGCCAAGCCTACCTTTCCCACCTTGCATTTGCCGCAGACTTGTGCGGCCGCAAAGGTGTCCAGTTCCGTTGGATCTGCGCACCTTTCACAGGCGCAATCGAAGCATTTAACATTCCTAAGATGCAGTCTCCGTTGAATGGTGCTTCTCAAGGGCTGTGTGTAGGATATGTTGAGAGTTTCACCTTTAGTTATTGGGCGTTTGGCCAGGAAGATAATATTCATGTCGTCATCAAAACGATGGCGTAGATTGGGCACACAGTCGTGGTTAATCATGGCTCCGGCCGGGTAGAGAGCACGAATCTTCCTGCGCTCGCTTGGCTGCCTCACCTCAAAGGCGTTGGTGTCCAGAATTGCAGCAATGCGCAGAATATCCAATTCGGACCAATTACGCAGGCCCAACACAGTTTTAATAAAGGTTATAAGATTGGCGCGCAGCACTTGATAAAGCGGCGTTTCCAAACGCTCCCTCAAATGATCCTCGAGCTCGTTGAGCCTGGCAAAGGCAGACGGATTGGTCACTTTAAGTTGCATGCAACGCAGCAACATGATAACGCAATAGGCAGACTCCTTGTGCTCCGGGTCATCCCGATTGTAATTGATCCTCGACTGAAAGTTACTCGCTGCCATCATCCGGCATTCATCCAAATGATACGAAGACTTCTCACATTCCTTGCTACACAGTGGCCAACCGCAAGCACTACACATGTAAAAGTTTCGCTCTGGCTTTTCTGGCGGCAGCAGATTTCTGTGGCAGCCCAGGCACAGCGGCGTCGATGCCACCTTTGGACCCCGCACCAGCGGTGCCTCGCGCAATATTTCCTCACCCATTTTGATATCTCTCGTGGCACGCAAATGCCTGCCCAACATCTCATTGCTATCCACCACGTAGCACTTGCATTCCGATTTGTGTTGTTTCCAGTGCTCCTTCTGGTGCTCCCTGCTGCAGTATACAACGCTGCGGCAGGCGGCACAAAGTTGCGTGGCAGTCGCTTGACAAAGTGCGCAAGTTGTGGGCGAAGTCATCCTCATAATCCTTGCCAGCTACAAGTAAAGCAAAAAACTGTCTGCGGCTGTTTGCGTAATGCGCAACGTTCGAAAATTCACTGAACGCCGAGTCGAAAACCATTTCGAATGTTTGGTGTGGTAATTTTCTTTTGTGTCTCTGCTCTTTGTTTGTTTTTTTTAATTGATCTCGGCCTCTATATCTATATCTACCTCCATCTCTTGTCACATCGCGCACGCCGATTTATTAATAGATTTAAACCAAGCGAACAATATGCAATTTGTTTCTAAACATTTGTTCTCATGGTTTCTTGAACATTTTCTCGCTCAACTCCGCTCTCAGCAAAGACTTTGCTCTTCTGTCTCTGGGCAAATTTTTTAATTTTGGAAAAATGTTTTTAAAATACTCTCAATATGCTTTTTTATGCACAACTTTGTCAATATTAATCCGACTTCAGTGTAAAATGCCTCAAGTGTTATTAAAACTAGACTTTGTTGCTTAAATATTTTTGTTTAAAATTGTGACTACAAACAACCAGCCACTGCATTATATTTAAGTCTTTTAGTATTCAATAAAAATTAATAAAATATAATTGATTTTTGTTTTTATACTATATAGCTTTATAAGAGCACAAGAGCACGAACTAAGACAATCGATAATGTCATTGTACTTTTGCTCAACAATGAAAACCAAAAATACAATGTATAGAACACATTATATCTATATTTATAGTTTTTACCCATTTTATGTTGCATCTTATTTTATTATTTGTCTTAAATAAGTTTTCTTAAAAAAAAAACAAAGCTATTCCCATGTAAAAATACAATGTTTTGCTCTGTATACTTGGTGAATGAAGTCATTCATGGTACATAATACATATATTAAAATACATAAATGTACAACTGCTGGAAGTTGACGTTGGCGCTCTTCCAGAAAATCATCATATTTATATATATTTGACTTTCTTATTTTTTTTATCAAGAGGTTGTTACCAGGGTGAGGACTTATGCGACGGTGCCGTCGACTGGTTCCCTGGCAGCTACACCGCGAAGCTAAACTCATCACACGACATCTTCTGCTGTCTTTTAAACAATTGCTGTTAATAGAAATGGTATTATATACAAAGGCTTTTTTTGGACAAAAATCAAAATTAAATAATGAAATTTTCTTATTTATACATTATTTTTTTTATTTCGAAAACCACCACCACACCCATGTTAAATATTCAGAATTCATTGTGGTAATGTTTCGTTACAACTACCCCATGTGAAATCGAAAGAAAGCTCCAAAACATTTGGTATTAGGCTCAAAAAATTTGGAATAGATCTAGAATGTCAAAACTAGAAAGAGAATTCACAAAAAAAATGTTAGCATCAAAGCCAATCTAAGATAATCGGAATTACAAAGACTTACAATTTTTTTAGAATGTCACTTGTAATTCTCAAACGGTTTAAGGAAACACTGGTTGTAGTGCCCAACTGAAACGCAATCGGTTACATCTTCTAGTTTTGACATCTTAATTTAAACACATTTTATATAACATCCAATTGTTAAGCATCTGTTGTATCTGTCTGATGGGGAGCAGTCTTTTCATAACTTTATAAGTTAATTTTAAGTGTGGACTATACCTACAGGGGACACCACTATAAAAAAAATGCGCCAAAAAGCTTTACCTCAAAGGTGGTGTGGAAATAAACTATAAATTAAAATATCTACAAATGCTGAAATTTTCTGAATGCTGTGCAACGAGACCGGAGCTTGCTGGAAATAGGGTATTAGCTTCTCAAGGTCATAGAGTTAACTTGGTAGTGTCAGTCGAGAGAGACAGTACCTACTGATGAGAGCTGGCATGTCAGCCTTTTTCAGAACAGATCTGTCCCTTATTAAAATGAATCTGCCTGAACTTTTCAGAAACATCCCCTATCCGGAAATCTGCCCTTTTTACTCCCTGTTCTGTTCCCATTCAAATTTGGAATAAGGGAGTTATAAAGTACTGCAAATGCTGAGTCGATATAGCCATGTCCATCTGTCTGTCCGTCTGTCTGTCTGTCTGTATGAACGCACAGATCTCGGAGACTACAAAAGCTAGAGACACCAAACTTGGCATGCAGTTTCCTGTATACCATACGCAGATCAAGTTTATTTCAAATTTTGGATGCACCCCAACCAATTTTCAACCTAATTTCAACCGAATTCCAACTCTAAGGTATTACAGAAATCTCTAGAGATTTTAATTTTAGCGTTGCCACCACACAGACCAACCGAAACTCGATTTTTCTAAGCATCAAAAATATCTGTAGCAAAGATTCAAAAATATCTGAGATAAAATATAAAAAAAATATCTCTTTTCAATGTTTTTGAAATTGATAGTCAGTAATTGGATCAGTTCAGCACAACAAATTTAATAAAAAAATGAATTACTAAAATTACATAATATTCTAAGCACATACTGCTATTGTGCTTTGCTGCATAGTTTCTTGTGACTTTCAAAATATAATGGAACGAGTAATTCGATAAACAACAAAGGTTAGTTAACTTAAAAGGTGTTGAAACTATTTTTTCATTTGTTGAGCCTGCTTTATGGAGCTTTCGAACAATTCTTGCATCTTACTCGGCCAATCGTTGACATTGTGCATAATTTTTAGCTCCAGGAGTCGAGTTTGCGCAAACATTTCCTGTGCTTTAACTGCCCAAGGCAATACTTTTTTGTGAAACGTTTCTGCCGAGTTAACAGTACACTTATCAGAGACCTCTGATCCTTGAATTTTAGGATCATCTTGCTCCGTTTTGTGCGTTTTCGGAATCGGGGCAACTGTTTCGTGCAGTATCTGACAGTTTGTGGCCGTTGTTGCCTTGGAATTGTGTAGTTTTGAAGCTGTCTTAGGCTTCTCGAGCAATGCCGTGCCTGTAGTCACTTTGCAATTGTGTTGTTTTGGGGACGGAAACTCTGTTTTGTATATCTCTCGCCAGGGAGTAAACTTGCTATCTTTGTTATTACAGACTTCATGCAGCTCCCGCCTGGCTTTGCAGCCAGATGACACTCCCAGTGACGGCATGGCCAGGCTCTCAACTTGATCAACATTTCTACATAGGATCACCCTTTCCGATAACAAACATAATTCGCTAATTTTTTTCGCTATCTCATTCTGCATTTTAATCTGTGAGCGCACCAATTTGAGCAGTTCTAAACTGCTCATGGTAGAGACCGATATCTTGCTCGGTCGGCTTGAAATCTTCGAGTCGCCCTTGGAATCGGAATCGGTAATGAATTGATCGTTCTTGTATAACAGACTTGCATCTATATGTTTTAAAGTTTTGGGACTCAAAGCTTTTTCACATGAACGTGGATCATCAGATTCACTGCAACATTGGCTAAAGTTGGCATTCTTGTAAAGCATAAGATCTGCGTAATGGTTAAATATGTTAAACTTTTCATGTTCTCCACTAGCTTCAGTCCTGTCAACATGTTCATTCTTGCACGGCAGAATATCTCCAAAAGCTCTGAACTTGACAGAATGTATACTGTACAGGCCATCATCTTCGCTAGAACTATCTATGCGAAAATTGGGATTCCTGTATAGAACATGAAAGCCACTAGATTCCGACTCGCCACAATATTTATTTTCTCTATGCAAATGATCTCCACTAGATCCACTCAAGTGCTGATGTGGGTACAGAGACTTTTCCGTCAAATGGTAATGCTGACTATTTGATTCCGGCATGTATTCGGGAAACAAACGACCGCTGAGCGGTCTACGAATGCAGTGTACAGGACATGGTTGTGGAGTTGCATTATCATAAACCTCTAGAGAATCCTGATAGTTCACGGGTCTTGAACCCATATCCATGCCGTTGCTTAAATGATGCTTGCATTGTTTTGAGCAGCAAATCTGCAAGAATCAGTACTAAAAGTTGAGTTAATCAACGCAATCTTTCGGCTTGCTCCACTTACCATTTGCTTCAAAATAAAAATATAGCTATAAGCATATATACTATTTTTGATTTTTGTGCTTTGATTTGAGTCTGGCTTCTGATTTATGCCTTACTATAAATTTAAATAGACTTAGATAACTATGTCACACAGTTGAGAGCATTTAAAACAAAGTAGATGTCAGAAAAGTGATTCTTAAAGGCTCTCAATTCAGATGGATTTGAAGCTATTTCTTGTTTCAAAAACATCAATCCACACTGTTTTTGCAGCGTGTATCTGTTCATAAATTTCTCAATTTTACACTTGAAAGATTTATAAAACCACATAAGATTCTGAACAACAACCTAAAAAAACTGTAAAATTCATCACATACATCCTTCCATTAAAATAATTTTCATTTAATTTTTTGCAATTCAATAATTTATTTAGTATTTCTCATAAATTTACTATATATTTATTTGTTTATTCATACGCAGATAACGCTGTGCAAGTCGAAAAGAAAGACTCGTTCGGAATGAACGATTTAATGACTTAGAAAACATAATGCATTATAAGTTATCACAATTTATTTCACACAATTTTGTTTAAAATTTAAACAATTTTCAACAGATCGAACTAACTTTTGTACTGTGTTGTTTATCAGATCTTTGTTTCAGCGTTCAAAAATTAAAGCTCAAACAATATTTCTAAATAATTTATAGAATCGATTAAAGAAAGAAACTTCTTTAAAAATATTGTGTGAAAAAATACATCGTGGTAACTGCAAACTGGTACATAAAACCGTCCATTCAAAATGCCTTTTCTTTTTCTTTTTTTTTTGTAAAAAAAAAACTTGCACGTCGTAATTAGTGTATTGTTTAATTGGAAATCAGTCTTTTTTATTTAAATAAGAGTAAAATGTGTTTTGTTGTTGTGCTTGTTTGTTGATTAATTGATTGATTGATTGATTGATGAAGAGAAACGAGTTAGATTAATAAACAAAAATAATAATTGAACTATGATTTGTAGTGTTTTTTGCATTGTTGCGTGTCTTGTTGGTTGATTTTACAAATTAATTGTATTTAAACTAGTGTATAAATAATCATGATAAAAGTTAAGAAACTTAAAAGGAGGCCAAAGCTCCAAGCAATAATTCTAAAAATATTTATGTATAATAATAATATTTATAGACAAATGTTACTCTCTACACACTTAAAAGCGGCGCATAAAATTTCGTATAATAGACAACAAATTTTTTGTTTCCTTTTTTAGTTTTCAGTGAATAATTTTGCACTAAAAAACGTCGATGATATGTTGCTAGGCTGATTTGGCATAAGCGAAGCAATCGATGGTTATAAAATGTTTCAATATTTCAATGTTTTGCTAAGGCAAAGGCGCAAAATTCTTATCATTAGCTAAAGAGGCTACATTTTATAAGTTGTCTTACTGCAAATAACAATGAATTCAGATTCAGTTTGCAGATTTAGAACAGCGAGGATCGTTCTACAAACATTTTGGCCAGAGCTTTGTGGTCAGTTAAGTTCAAAGCTTTGACATTTTAGAACATCTTTTAATCTAATACAAAGTGGTGTCTTATGAAAATGTCTTAGTAATGCCAAAACTTAAACAAGAATTGTATAAAATTGGCGCTCAACGTGGGGCGGACAGCATATAGCCATACGTTGGTCGCCAATTGACAGACCGCTTGATTAAATTGAATCGCTTTTGTGCAACACAGCAAATAATATCATCTTGGGCTTTTGAAAGTTTTGTTTGCTTTGTGCTTTGTTGTTAAATGCTAATTAAATTACAAATTTCGCTACATTAATCATAAGAAACATAAGCAACATTTATAGTTAATAGTTGATCAGACATCGTTCTGCTCCTTAAAGTGATGATAGTGATGATGTATATGCTCATGCACATAGCGATGAATCATGGAGCTGGATGCGCTCGTATCCAAATCCGCAGCATCTGCAGCAGCTGTTGCCAAGGGCTCCTCAGCATCCTTAGCTGTAACGGCCTCGGCAACCGCCTCATCCACCTCATCGTTAAGATCGATCAGGGTGTCGGTGGAGACAACCTTGCTGGGTGTGCTCGTTAGCAATGGACTGGGTGCCAGCTCCTCTTCCTCGCTTGCCAGCAGAAGTGCGCACTCCAAGGCATCACCATAGATCTTTGAGCCTGCCGAGCTTGAGCTGGAGGTAGTCGGACGCTTGGGCTCCTTTGTAGCTAATTGCTTGTGTTGTTGTGGCAGCTGTTGTTGCTTGTGGCGTTGTCGGCGCTGTTCGCGTTCCTTTTGCTGCAGCTGCTCGCTAAGTTTGGCATATATAAGATTGCCATAGTTCTTGTAATCCTTGCTGCTGCGTTGCTGTTGTTGCTGTTGCTGCTGCTGTTGCTGCTGCTGCTGTTGCTGCTGCTCCAAGCGTTGATAGCCCTGCAGCAACTGCTGCTGCTGCTGCTGCTTGTTGTGACTGTTACTCTTCTTGGGTATGGGCTGCACGGTGGCCACATTGCTGGGCGTCGGTGGTGGCGAATGGGCGGCGCCTCCGCCACAAATTGTGGCATGCAAAAAGGAATCGTAGCCACACAGATTGAGCTTGTTGTGAGCGCTATTGTGACTGTGCTGTGCGGCTACCACGGCCGGATTAATGGCCAGCTGCTGATGGTAGATGGGTATATGGGGTTGAGGATGGTACATGCTGCTGTTGACCGTATCGTGTGCGCCCTCGATATTGTTGTTGGGCAGCGGCGAATGCGTGGGCGGACTGCAGCTGAGCGGCGACTGAGCGGACTGCGGACTGTGGTTCGCAATTAGCGTCGGAATTTTCGAGCCTGTATTGCAACGTTGGCGTTGCTGTTGTTGTTGTTGTTGTTGTGGTGCTGCCGGTTGCCGTATGGGACTCACATTGGCTTGGGGTTTTCTGAAAATTACAAACAAAAAAAGGGTTTTCATGCAATTAGCGTGGTAATAGACTTGAGCAGGGTGTGTTTTGTTTTTTTTTGGGTTGCCATTCAAATAAAAAACAATTAAACTGAGCCTTAATGAACATATGCATATATGAATGGTAATGACTGGTTGCAGGATTATGAAGCACAAATTCCTAGATTATGAGCGAAATTCATTGTTATAATTAATTAATTACCAAATGCTTTCTTTCGTTCTTGTTATAAATTCATGTCTGAATACTTTGATTTTGCAACTTTTTACTTTGAATTTCACCTTGAACTTTCTTTGTCTTAACTTCTCCGAACTAAGAATCTTTTTATTGAGTGCAAACATTCTGCTCCCTCTCTCTACTTCTGCTTATCTTGTCCTATTTGTTATCCTTAATCATTTTCTAGCACCGATTAGGCTCAGCACTTTAACCCCTTAACATATGATTGTAGTACTCTCTCTCTTTCACTGTTATCTTACCCATTCAGCTGAAAACACAAGCGATTCTTTTCCATGCTCTCCCTGATGATGCTTATCAGATCGTTACGATTTAGTGCCGATTTCCAGCACTCGGCGGATTTGCGCTGCTGCTGTGCAAGCAGAGATTGTGGGCGTGGCTGACGCAATTGAACGCCATCGAGCATCACTTCGCCCAAAGGTGGCGAGGATGAGGTGCTCTTCTGTGCCGAGCCATGTATTGGACTTGCCAGCTGCTGCTGCTGCTGTTGCTGTGAATGTTGTTGTTGTTGTTGTTGATGCTGCTGCTGTTGCAGGTGGCGATTTTGCAAGCAGGATTCGTTGCCCACGGACAGGCTGCGTTGGCGCGTTTCGAGGCAGTGATCCTGATACTGCAGAGCGAGTGTACGAAGTGTTGCAATCATGCGTAATGAGCGAGTCAACCAAAAACGAAAAGAACAATACCAAAAAATCATAAGTAAGAAAATTATCAAATTGTACAAAAATCATGCAAAATAACAAAAACGTAATAAATAAAAGCAAACAGGCGACGTTTTTCGACATCCTTACTTTACATTGTGCAAGATGGTTGAGTGATTTTCTTTTTCAAGTTACTTTTTGCTTAGATCCCTATTATAATTATTTATTATGCTCAAATATCTTTCTTTTAGATCCATTTTCTTTCTGAATTATTGGATTAAATCTCTGACAATAAGCTCTTAAAATATACATATACAGGCATTCAATAATTTGAATATTATATATATTGAAATTTTGGTCGCTTTTTTTGTACCTTGTGCCTACCTTTTGTTTTCGCGCTCTTCTCAGCATTTTCACCCGCTGCGTTGCCTGCTTCATGTACACATCCTGACTGTGGTGCTGATGCCGCGTTCGTTGTGGACAGTCTACCACATCAGCTGTTTCCTTGTTGGCAATGCTGCAGCATTTGAGATTCAACATATTCTCGTAGGTATTGTGGCCATTGTCCGGCGTGTGCTGCTCCGGCTGTTGTTGTGTTCCGATGCAGCACTGCTCCAATTTGGCATTGTTCTTCTGGTATCTAGCCTTTGCCTGCTTGCTACTGCCACTGCCACTGGGTTGGTGTTCGGCATTGACAGCTGCCGCAGCTGCTGCTGCTGCTGCTGCTACTGCTGCCACCTCCTTTTCCTTTTCCTTCTCCTTCTCCTTCTCCTTGTCACTGTTGCTGTCATCGTCCTCGTCGTCGGACTTAATCAGTTTTCGTGGTCGATGGCGATGCTGGCGGCGTGCACCACCGGATGTCGTTAGCGGCACGCCATTCACTGTTTTTGACATGGCAGCCAACCCCGTGGGCAGCTTCTTTAGTTTGCTGCTGTTGTAGTTGTTGTTGATGCATGTGGATGCTGCTGCTGCCGCCGCCGCCGCCGCTGCGTGCGATTTCGATTTGCCTTCGGGACTGACGGTGAGGCGCACGTTAATTGTCTTGCTGCCACAGTGGGGCACCACTACGGATTTGCCAATGGACTCGTATATGGTATACACAATGCCAACAATGTCGTCCTTTGTTATTTTGCCATGATGCCCATCCAAATCATAGAATGTGAATGAAAACTGCAGCGGTTGCGATGATTTTCCGCCCTCTACGGAAACATCACAGGTGAATTCCTATTCGTAGCATAAAATAAATAGAAAGGTAAACAAAATATGGTTTGAGTAAAGTTGTTTTACAGATTATAATCATTATAAATATTATACAATGCTTTAATTCAACAATGCGATTATATTTTATGTAATGCACATTTATAATGAACTAGCAAACAAAAATAAAAACAATTTGCCATTCTGATTAGATAATAATTAAATACACTATGTAACAGGATATTCGACAACAAACGCTGAATTGATACGAAATACAAACAAAAACAATATTACATTTTTTATTTTTAAAACCAGTTTGTTAAATAAATAAAGTTTTGCTAACACTGTTCAAATTAACAGAATTGATATAGTACTTTGGAAAATTGGCTTTATGCCAGAAAAAGTGTTCATTTTGTGTGTGTAAAGTGTAATGTAGAACATTTTATGTGTGTGTAAGCCACAGCCACAAAAAATAACAACTAAAGCAATTACAAGGCAAACAACAAAAACAACAATGGCTGCAAGTAAAGTCCAAAATTGCGGTCGTAATTTGACTAAATATTTAATTTCTCGCACGCTGCGCCAAAAACAAAAAAAAAAACAACTGCAAAAGAATAAAAGGAAAAGCAAAGCAAACACAAAGCTGCAGCGTAACCATTTTGGCATTGATAAAGAGACAACCAGCCAAACCAACAAGCCACCCAAGCCACCCAAGCCACCCAAACCACCCAAACCACCAAGCTACCACATTGCCCCTTTCCGTTCGTCAGCTGCCACTTGAGCACCAAAAAAAGAGAAATAAATATAATTTCTTGCAACTTGGCTTGAAGATTTTTAATTGCCTTTAAGTGCTTTCGTTGCGAGTTTGTTGTTGATGTTGTTAATGCTGTGTTGTTGCTGTGTTTGTTGTTATTTTTTCTATGCTTTTAATGGCTTTTTATTGAATTTTAATGTTTTGATATTTTTTTTTTGGCTAAAGACAAGCGAATGCCTGTTACAGTGGGTGGTAATTTCAAATTGCCGACTACATTGTGTTAATGAAATATTTGTTGTTGTTGAATATCTTTTCTAGTTCTTAAATAGCTGCTCTTTGTTGTTGTTTTTGTTTGCAAAGCGAGCTATTGAAATTTTAATTAAAAGCACATTTAGAAGTTGAGTTTATGTGCTGCTGCCCAGTGGGTCATGAAATATGGCGTTGGTGGTGCAGCAGCAACAGCAACAACAACAAAAGCGAGTTGATTAAACTTGACCAACACAGAACAAAAGCTGAAGAACAACACGAATCGACTATTGAGCACTTCTACCTGGTTGGGGGTCAATTGAAATTGGAAAATGGAAAACAAAACATCATTTCATTTATATGCGTACACATATTCGTATTCAATGGACTTAGTGAATCAACCATACATAATAATAATAAATGCCAAATTTAGAGCCAAAAACCTGTACAAAAACATTTCGAAAGCAAAATATATTGTTCATCAATTCTAAAGTAATATTGCAGTTGAAAAATGCGCACAAATAAATTATATATTTTATAGTATTTATAATTTTGTGCAAATACAAAAATTAAGTTATGTTCATAAACTTGATATTTTATTTGTTGATAATGCTGTAATCACAATGTAATTGTGTAAATTTAATTAGCTTCGTTAATCTGCTAAAGACATAAACATTTCTTTAGTTTATAACAACTATAACTAGACGGTGTTCTTAATTCTTCATGGGAAGTACAAGATTGGAATAGTATCTATTCATACCAATTGGCGTGCCCTTGCAGAAAAGTTTTTCTTACAAAAACTTATTTTTCAACCGATCGTTCCTATGGCAGCTATATGTTATAGTGGTCCGATTTCGATGAAATTTTGTCAACATATGTGGATGGTGTTTGAACATAGACATAGTGAGTTTGGTCAAGTTATTTTGAAAAACAAAAAGTTGATAGCTCTAAAACTGACGGACTAGTTCGCATATAAACAGACAGACAGACGGACAGACAGACAAACAGACAGACAGACGGACGGACAGACAGACAGACAGACGGACATGACTCGGCTGTTGATGATAATCACGAATATACGTTTTTTTTCTGACACGTCTTCTTCAATGCGTTACACATTTCAAAGTTGACTAAGAATTACCCGATTTATACATAAAAATGTCTTTTAAATTTAAGAAATGTCCAAAATATTCAATAACTAACATAAGTCAATCTTTAAACGTACCTCCAAACGTATGCGCTCCTCTGCGCCTCTGCTGTGATGATGCAAATGTCGCGAGTGCTGCGGATATGTTGCATGCGGCGTAGGCATTGCAGCTGCTGCATCTACCACGTCCTCTTCCGGCTGATGTTGATGTGATTGAGACTGACTCTGCGACTGAGATTGGGACTGTGGCATATTAACATATTTGCCATGTTTGCCATTGGAGGAGCTGCTGATGCGCAAGTGTTTGCTGTGGCTGCCACTGCTGCTCATGTCCTGCTGCAACTGCTGCTGTCGGGTCAGATGATGATGATGATGATGAGGCTGGTGGAGTGGCACTGTCTGCTGCTGCTGCTGATGTTGTTGTTGCTGTTGTTGCTGCTTGACTGCTGACGCACTGGAGGCATTGCCAGGCGGTGTAGTGATTATATTAACCACTGGCGATCTGTGTTGCATATTATTGTCACGTTCGCTGACCAGCAACAAATCTGGCGGTGCACTGCAGGAGGATGAGGCGCGCACCTGATGATACATCAGTTCCTCAGAGTCTGTGGTACATTCCTGAACTGCAAATGCAAAAGAAAGAGATAGAGAGAGAGTGAGTATGCGAAAGAGATGGCTAAAAATACATTTTAATTAATATGCAAAGTGGCATGAAATTAAAGGTGCTGTCGCGGCGCTTCAAACATTTACACATTGTTGTTGCTTATCTATGCCCAAACAGCAGCCCCACAGTTAAGTTGAGTCTATCTAATCTGCCTGCTCACTGCACCCCTGCTCCCTGCCCCATGGCCGGCATCTGTTTGGTGTTGGCTTTGTCGGCATATTGTGCCTTTGAGTTCGTCTGCGGTGGCGGCTGCTTGCAATTTATTTGCAATTTGCACAAAAACGCATTACGACAAAAAAACGTTGTATAGTATGCCTCAACGCCAACACAAAGCGTTGGCGACCAGGCGGACCAGCCAGACAAACACTTCAATGGCGACTGCGCCAAGAGCATTCCTAATTAATGACGTCGTCATTGTCATCATCGTTGTCAGTTTTTTTTTTGTTTTTAATTGAAAATGCCATAGCATATGCTGGCATTATCTAAGTAAGTAGTCTCGGCCTTTTGTGGTCACCATGAGCAGTCAAAAGTGTTGAGCATTTCATTACTCATACGCCGCGTATGCCAAAGCATTAACACTAGTCCCTAGGAGCGCATTGCTGCCTGATTGTCCTGTGCTTTCTCTACGCTCAGCTTCAAGCCGGGTCATCAACCACTGCAATCTTTAGTTTTTGTTTTTATTATAACTTTAGCTGCCTTCCGTTGGCATCTTTTTAATTATTGCTACTATTTTCCTACAATTCCCTCTCTACTCTTGCTTTTAATTAATTAAGTAGCACACAAATTTCCAGTTCTCGCCCCGTTCGTAATGCTGACCTAATTTCTCATTTTGCTTTTGCAGTTTCATGTCCTTAACGCCCAGGACCAGCAGCAGCAGCAGCAGCAGCAGTAACAGAACCTGGCTCTTAATTGCATAAGCATTATGCAAGCGAGTCCTTTGCTGCTGCTTTGTTATTTCCCTGCAGTTTTCAAGCAAAGAGTTGAACCAAGTGCCTCCCAAACCGTCGACAATTGAAGACAATTAGCCAAAGTGCCGGGCCAAAATGAATTGTTGTACGGTTTTGTCCCGACAAGTGGAGTTATTGTTGGTTTAGGGAACGCAACTTGAAAGTAAATTTGATTGTTTGACGGATCACTGTTAACCTGGTTTTCTTAGCTGGCATTGTGTGGAGAAATGTAGAATTCTGGGTTATCGGCAGTAATGATGTTATGTTCTATAGACAAACAACTACACAGAAGCACTTTAATCAGTCTTGCGGGCACAACATTTCAAAGATTTTAGTTTTAAATCTAACTGAACCGATTTGTGATTTCATATCATATTTGCAGCTATGTTTTACTAATGTCTGTTTAGTTCAAGCTGCTTTTTCTCGCTAAAACTGTCAGTTATCTAGTCATCTTTTGAATGGCTTTCAATTAACTTGAACTAAAGTTTCACTTGTAGTTAGTTTGCCTTGAGCTATCCATAAGATACTCGCACATAATACGCTCGTCTTTGGCTTATGTGGTCTGCTCTTCTCTGTTTTTTTTCTGTATTTATTGTTGTTTTTTTTGTTGTTGTTATTTTTTGCCATGTGTTGATCTTTATCATGTGGCCCGAACATTTTTGTGCGTTTGCCCTCGTCGCTTTTTTTTCTGGTATGCGACTTCTCATTAATTGTTGTTGTTGTTTTTATACTCTTTTTTTAACTTTTTTGAAAAAAAAGGAAAAAAGAGTATATTGGGTTTGTGAAATGTCCGTCTGTCCGTCCGTCTGTCCGTCTGTCCGTCTGTCTGTATGAACGCAGGTTTTTTCCACAATTTTGAAGCTAGAGCAACCAAACTTGGTATACATGTTGGTATATACCATAGGCAGACAAAGTGTCAAGATCTCCCCCCCACCCCCACCCCTTCCCCCACAAACCGCAAAAACCTATATCTTCCACAGTTTTATAGCTAGAGTAACCAAATTTGGCACAAGGGCTACTTATCACATCCTTCATTGATCTGGCAAAAAAAAATTCGGCCACGCCCACCCCCGCCCCCACAAATAGGCAAAGTCTGTATCTCCCCCACCCCTTTAGCTAGAATCACCAAATTTTGCAGGTTGACTTCTATTGTCCTATTAAATAGATTGGATAAAAATATTTTTGCCACGCCCACCCCCGCCCTTGCAATCAAGCAATGTTTGTTTCTCCCAAACCTGTAGAACAGGCCCAACCAAATTTTAATTGATGGCAAAACTTTAAAGATTTGAGCAGAAATTCAATTGCCACGCCCACTGACTCCGCAAAGAGGCGAAAAAAAGAGTATATCGCAGTCGGGTGCATCCGACTGCAACGTTCTTACTTGTTTGTTGTTGGTCGTTCGCGTCAAAAACACTTAACTTCATTAACACTTACATGCGAGATATGGCTACGGCTACAGTTACAACAACAACAACAACAGCTACAACTAAAACTACAGCAACTGCAACAACAACTTTTGTTTTCCTTGGCCACACAAACACAATTATGAAGTTTATCTTTAGTTTATATCTTTTTTGGTATTTTTCTCTCGTTTTTTTGTTGTTTTCGGTTTTTTGTTTTTGTTTTTGAAAAGTTTGCCTTGTTGGCACATCATCTGTCTAATAAATTGTTGCCAAGCAGCTGGCCCAGAGTCACGGAGTCGCCAAGTTGAACTCAGATTGAGATTCCAACCGGCATTCATTAGCTGTCGTCATTTTTTATGCACTTTGCGCGCCCAAAAAAAGGCAACTTTGACTCTCAATGTGTGTGTTGTGTGTTGTGTGTGTGTGTGCTTTTGTTGAGCTCTACACCTTTTCTAATTAAAGGCCGACCACTTGATGTGCTTGCCGCAAGTCTTCGGCCTCTGTTTCTGTTACTGGCTCTGGCTTTAGGTTTTGGCTCTGACTTTGGCTCTGTCTTTGGCTATGGTCTTGAGGTCGATTCTCTGCCTGTGTCTGTTCTCGGCCGCTTTGTTTTACGTTTAATTATCGCCTTTGTGTTTTTGAGCAAATACCGCGCCCGTACCGTCGATTGTGGCGCCAAGATAAACCAAAAGAACATGTTTTTCTCTCAAGTGGTTCGACCACGACAACAATAACAACAAGACAATCCAGCAGCGGCAGCGGCAACAACAGAATCCATGTTGTTGTTGAGTCATCTTGAAAGCATTTTGGCGTCTGATATGAAACATGCCGCCTTGCAAATTAACTTTGGCCTAAGCCAAACTGAAAGATACATATATTGTATGTACTACTTATAGCAGCTAACAAAAAAAAAATGTCGAATTTGGAAATACCCTATACTATTAGCAATTCAATAGAACATTTGAAAGCTGTTTAAATAGAGAAAGAGCTATGGAATAACCAAGATAAACTAATTCACTTCTAAACTGTTTAAGAAATAATGATAATAAACTCAGTTTGAAGATACATACATCTTGCAAATTATACAAACATATCTGAATCAAGCATTGTATATGCCCCATATGATCCTTCTGTGTGTGTGTGTGTGTGCAATTCGTAATAAATTGAATTTATACATTACGCAAATACCGAAAAGCCACCAAATGAAAATGAACAGAGAGATGTATATATGTATCGGGCAGACCTAGGCCACAAGGCACTCGGCACTCGACACTGCTCTTCAGTCTATTAGACGACCACAGCACGCACATTGCCTAATAACCATAGATGAAGCAGACGTAGACGGAGACGGAGATGGAGGCTGTGGGGGGGGGGGGGACATTGGACAGCCTACCTGAGAGGTCACAGCGGCCTATGTTGAAATTCGGCACAGCAGCCTCATGAATTTTGTATGATAAATGAACGTCACGGCTCAGGGCTTATCTATCAAAAAGTTGTATTGTGGCGTACGTGGCGTATGAGTGATGTGTCTTAGCTCTCGCCTCAATTAAAGGGCAGCCGTTGCAAACACACACACACACACACAGAGCAGTAAAACTGTAATCCACTTTTTAAACATTTTGGGCGCAGTTCATAAATTTTCATTAACATACACGTATTTTCTTATCAAAAGTGAAAAATAAAAAGCAAACGCGATGCTGTAGATAAGTTTTCAA
Organism: Hirtodrosophila cameraria; assembly: GCA_949708635.1. Classification (NCBI taxonomy): domain Eukaryota; kingdom Metazoa; phylum Arthropoda; class Insecta; order Diptera; family Drosophilidae; genus Hirtodrosophila; species Hirtodrosophila cameraria. The sequence continues at coordinate 11,735,303 of OX453091.1, forward strand.
TGTGGTCAGAGTATTTGCATAATTAATTGGCCAACTTATATATTTTTATATATATCTATATAGATGTGAGTGTGTTTGGGCGTTTGCATTTGATTTTTATAGTGCAAATCAAAAATGCGCATAAATTGTTAAAAGCTTCAACTTAAATATTATAAATCGCTGTAATAAAACACAAAATTAACATGAAATCCAATATAAAGTTGTATGGAAACCTAGAAAACAAGTGGCATTATGTCTGCTATATTTTTCGGCACTGCAAATGCCCAAAAGTTTATAAATATTTAAAACTTTATTTATCTGGCCATTAAATGTTATTATTTTTAAACTGATTGTTACTAATGAACGCTAAATGCGTGGGAAATATGATAGCAAAGCTTATGTTTATTTAAACTGTAAAGTTTTCAAAAGAATATGTTTAATTGAATTTATTTCAGATATTTATACTAGCTGGCATTTTGTTAACTTTTTCTGCTGTGCTTTATTTAAAATTTGTAAATAGTAAATTTGAATAGTATATCATACAATCTAATTTGATTATAACTGAAAGTATGTTTTGGTTTAATCATTCATAAAAGAACTTTGAAAGCTCAATAAAGCTTGAAACAATAAAAAGCTTATTAAGTCACTTACAAAAGCTCGATTAATGCTAAAAGCTTACTTAACAGCCAATTAATGAGCATGTTTACTTTCACACTCAATGTCTAAGGACCTTTTCCTTTAAAGTTTAAACAGTTGTTTTTTAAACAGCACAGTTTTTCGTGACTAATGCCATGTTTTACCTGATCACTGTCCGATCACTGCCTGATCACTGTCCGATCACTGTCCAATCACTTAATAGCTATAAGCCTATAAACATTGATAGCCATTTATCCCCCCACAACTCTATTTAGTGCAGGTCGGCACACAATAAGCACATTTTAAGTGTTTTCTTTTTTACTTTTTTATTTTTTAACTTTATTATATATGTTTTTGTTTTTCTTTTTGTTTTTGCTTTAGACTTTTGATAATTTACAACCTCAATTTGGCAAGGCACTTATCGACGCCTTGTGACGACTAGAAAAAAATACCGGCAAAAATCAAACGGCGCACCAAAATATTTCACTATCAGTCAACAAAAATCTGCCTCAATTTTTGTTTTGTTTGTTTGCCGTAGTATTTCTTTTTTCTTCTTTCAAGTGTGTTATCAGAAATGCTTGCTAAATACCAGTAGCAATTATTAGGGGCACTCGTTGGAAGGGGGGCAGGTTTAATTAAACGCCGATAATCGATGAGAAAACAGTTACACGATGAAGTCAACGTCGTCGGCGTCGTCGTCGTTGGCGTCGTCTTCGTTGGCGTCTGCTTTCTTATCAGCGTCTGAAGTTCACGGCGACGTAGTCACGCGTCATCAATGTGGCGATTTTGATGTTTTCCTCCTCTAGGGGTAACTATTAAACAAATCAGATATTTGCAATTGTTATTGTTGTCGATCTGTTGCATTTTAGCCAAGTTTAAAGCAACTTCAACGTCCACGTCGCCGCCTGTCGGCATTTTAAAAACTTTGCTTTAATGTTAATGTTACAAATCAAGTGAAACATATGCCGGCATCGACGTAGCTTCGTCAGCCAGATCGACCGTGCCTTTTGTATGATAAAATAGTATACAATCCCTAACCTACGCTTCCCACTCCCCACTCCCCACTCCACACACTCCGAACCCCCTCTCTGAGCTTAGCTCAGCTTTGGACTCAGCGCGTGTCGCTCATGGAGGCCTTCATCTTGCCGCACACAACGTGTTCCGAAACGGGTTTGTTGGCCATAGTATAAAATGTACATACAACATACTCGTACTATGTATGTATATCTGTTGTCTTAGCATCGATATACAATTACAGCAAGTCGTTAAGTTTTCTTATTAGGTTTGTAATGCTGGCAGCTACCCAGCATGATATCTAAGATGATCTGTAGATTTGCGTTTTTAGCTTTTAGCCGAAATCAGTCTTTTGTTATATTAACAATATTACATTAGCCATTAGTACAATATTAGAATGGTAGGCTCTTCTTATCTATAAGACTTTGCAGTATGTATTAGATATTCTTATCATAAATCTCTCATAGTATTCATCTTCATCGCTTGTTTCATCATCTTTCAAATAAAATATGTAACAAATATTCTTTTTCTTTTTTTAAGGATGGCATATCGAATCTATATAATCGACATCCTGTTAGCAATCCTTTTCTGTTTTCAATCTTAAGTTTTTAGTCAGAAAACATGCTGAAATATTTCTGCAAGAGTATCAAATCTTCGGCAGCTCCAAGTTTAGATATGTTCTTTCTTGTTTAATTTATAATTTGTTAAGATTAAATTGAATAAAATCTTTGAAAAATGTATATACGCCATGAGCTGATTTATTTATCGTTTTTATTAGGAATCGCTTCAAAAAAAATTTGACGTACATGTTAATTTTACGACTTTTAAAGTGTATAAAAGTTTTGGGTAATCGATACGCGATTTTGCTTCATTCCTGCATTTATAGCTGTATCTGTTTTTGTATCTGTATCTGTATTTGTATCTGTATTTGTATCTGTTTTTGTATCTGTATCTGTATCTGAGTTTACGTGTGCTTGAGTCGCTTGGACGGCGGCTTTTGGGGCCTCTCCTGCTGCGGTTTATTTAAGTTTTGCGCCAAAGTTTGTTGCGGCTACACACAAACGGAAATTAATTACAAACAGCGCGCTTAAACTTGCCGCAGCAACAACAACAACAACAAGAACAACAACAACAATCACAATAATAATGAATGAGCGGCATAATGAGTGAAGGTTGTTGTAAAACTTATTGTTGTTGTTGTTATTGTTATTGTGGTTGACTTTTGGCTTGCCATATTGAAAGCCCAATGGGCAGAAGTTGAAGTCTGTTTTGTCATTGTTGTTGTTGTTGTTATAGGCAGTTGTTGTTGTTGTTGTTGTTGTTGCTGCTGCTGTTAGTCATTAACTTAATGGCGTTAATATTCCAGCGTAAGCAAATTTTGTGCTATCGTCGTTTTTTTATTATGTATTTATTTTAGTCTTTTTGTTGGCGCCGTTTTGCTTTTGGAATTTTATCAGTTCTGCAGTCGTTTTGTCAATCAAATGTCAATCAAACAATGTTCCACTTTTCAAGCTGTTGTTGCTGCTTTTGTAATTTGATTGCTAAAGCGTAGAAGCTGCGACGAATTGTGTAAATATGCATGTACTTTGTATCAGTAACAACAGCAGCAGCAGCAGCAACAACAGCAGCAGCAGCAACAACAACAGCAACAACAACAACTTAGACAGCCATAGGCGACAGACAAGCTGACAGAAGACAACAAACAACAGATATTTGATAAGACACCATATAGAACTGCGTAAATGTACATAAGTATATACATATGCATATGTACAGATATTGCTGTGTTTGTATCGCTTTTAGAAGAGATGCTGCGAGGGTAGCATGAACAAGTTTTCAAATCAAATAAGTTAAGAAATGTAACTTTTTCCACAGTTTTGAAGATGGAGCAACTATACTTGACAAACTGTTAAGATCTGCCAAGCATTTCTTAATGATTTGCTAACGATTTCAACTACATCAGAAAGAGATAAAGAGTTGTATTTGAATACTATTTTCATTAAAATTGAAATGAAGAGTATATTGGCTTTGCGAATTGTCCATCTGTATGTTCAATCCTAAGTCCGTCCGCCCGTCTGTCCATCTATATGGGCTCAAATTTTGTCCACATTTTTAAAGATAGAGCACAAGCAGATTAAGTTCTAAGCACATGTTCATAATCGATTATTTGAGTAATTTCTATTAACTGTTCAACTTTTTTGTTGCAACACGACAACATTAAAATGCTAAACAACTTTTGAGCTTATAATCAGAGATCATACAGGCAAATGTACCGACAATAATTGTTGTTTAATTAAGCATATATATTTAAAATAATGCTTAAACTATGTGTATCTTATGCTTAAACACACATATGCCCTGACTTTATACCTATAATAACAACAAACTGTCACACAGCCCTCGAACCTAAATCCACAAACATATCATATGTATATGCTGATGATGTACATTTATTCATAAACTTAAACATATGCCTAGGCATTTACGTAAATTATTGTGCTGTTTTTATTGTTGTTGTTTGCTGTCCCTTTTATGGCCATGTTAAAATTGGCCGCCTCGTCGAGTAAGGCATAGTTAAAGCGGGCTAAGACAGAAAGAGAGGTAAAGTTGAAATGAAAATGAAAATGAAACTCGAACCAATGCGACAAAAAACAAAAAAACATCTCAAGTTTTATGCGCTGCTATTATTACAAATGTTTGGCATCTTTCGGCAGCTCTTTATGACCACCTGCAATGCCAGAGCGGCCGCCAAGAGATAAAAGATACAAATTTGTATAAATAATTCAGAAAAAAAAGTAAACATTTTACGCACGATACATATATGCATACATATGTGTATGTATGTTAGCCAGAAGGTGAGGTAGATACAATATCTGCCCAACCCCGCCATAAAATTGTACAAATTATGAACTTGAAGCGTGTCTTTGTTGTCGTTGTTGCATTCTGTAAATGACAACAACTGTCTGTGACATATGCACTCCAAAATTGTTTTTGCGATCCAAATATACACACATAACATAAAATGTGAGAAGAAACCCCTCCAAATGTGTGTGTGTGGGCGTGTAGGGGAGGTGGGGCGTAGGTGCCCATCCTACGCATTCTTGCCGACACTTCAAAAGCATTCGGGGCGTTATAATAAAATATACGAGTACAACAGAATTATACGCTGCTTTCAACTTTTGCGCCTAATTCACACATATTTTTGTTCCTGTTGCTGTTGTTGTTGTTGCTGTTGTGCGGCTGTGTGTATAAATTTTATGTATTGCCTTAGCAGCATCATCAAAAAAGCAAAAAAAAAAGAGATATAATAATAATAAAAAAAAAGAAAACGACCAAGAAGAAGACATCAATATGAAATTTTTGTCACGTTTTCTAATGTGCCAAGGAGCAGACAAGTGAAGCAGGAGGTGACTGCCAGGCACCATGCAGATGGAGTTGTGTAGCCGCGTAGGCGCACATTTTCTTTTTTTTGCTTCAGTCTGCCCTAGAGCAAATGCCGCAAGCAGTGGCGTGGTAGAAAAGAGGGGGCGGCGGCGCCGAGACGTTGTGTTGTCAAGTGAAAGTGTGAAATTGAAATTCATTTTGACATGTTGTGACAAGAATTTGGAAGCAGGATTATAGACATACATATGTACAATATACAATATAGACATATATATTTACATAGCTAAGTATTTACCTTAGGGCTATGCTAACTTATTATTATTTCACACTCTGCTATCAAATTAAGTTTCCAACTTGTTAATAAACTTGTTAAGTCAAATGCAAAACAAATTAAATTAAATTGATTGCTGTTTAAATTGACCACCCCCCTTTGCCACGCCACTGCGCTGAAATAAAGGACTAGGCTAACTTGATGGGCAAATATCTCTCTGTCTATCATTGGCAGCCATCTATCTTTTTATGTTATGTTATGTTATGCCATGTGCTATTACTTTAGCATTGGCAACGCCCCACATATAAATATGGCACATTACCCCAGCCCTACCCCTAGCGTAGAGGTACCTCCTCCATCAACCGAAGTCCATTAAATACAACACACACACAAATACAGTTATACATATATGTATATATATAGAGATTACCCACACACAGTTACGCATCCGTATAAAGCATATTTTAGCATGTCAAGCGTTGCGCATCCGCTTTGATGTTTATTTGACAGTTTTTATAGCGGCTTTTATCTGCGAACTACTTGGCTAAGACTTCCGCTACCCTTCCCTTGTCTTCCAACAAACTATGCGTGTATGTATATCCCCCGATTCTTGTGCTAACTCAACGCTTGTTTCTTCTTTAAGTTGGCCGTCTGCGTTGGCCTCTCTTCCTATTTTTTGCCAAAATACGAGTACAATATAAAAGCAGATCCACACAAACACAAATACTATTTTTTTTTAAATTTTATTTTGTTTTTGGCCAAGAATGCTTTTGAAGCGATATAATTGCTTTTGTTTTCTTATTTTGGCTTTGACTTTGAGCGCAGAAATGCGTCACACGCATAAATTGTTCATTCATTTGCCTACCAAAGAGAGCCTCAACAACAACAACAACAACAACAACAATAACAACAACAAATCAAAACAAGCACAACAACTAAATTGCCCACGCAGGCAATTCGTACACTTTTGTTGTTTGTTTTTTTGTTGTTGCTGTTGTTGCCTGTCAGCTCAAATGCAACTCAAGTGCATGCTTGCTTTTCTCTCTCTATTTCTCTCTGTATCTGTGTCTCTGTCAGTCTGTGCTTGCCATCTCTGTTTAGCACCCACGCAGACTAGGAAAATTTGCTGTCTAACAACTTAAGATACTCTAATACTACAGAAAACATGGACATTGAGTAAATGTTTGTAACTAATCTCGAAAAAGTATTCCTAGCTATCCAAACTAAAGTCGTATACTTAATATTTGGCATAAAGTTGTGGATATTGCCATGAATTCTTTTTCCATGCCATGACAATGTTTCTATCTTGTGCTATATTTTACAGAGCTCCATTGTAAATATTAATAAAAATGGGACAAAGGACCATATATGCGATATAAAATGAGCTCTATTTTCCGAAACATTCACTTAAATTATGAAGGGAAAAACAGAAAACAATTTTTACTCCCTCTCATTAAAAATGGGTAAAAGGTGATAATAATTTTTATAGTCTTTAGTATAGTAATACATTTAAGCATATGTACATATAAATATATACCAATCAAATCTTGTGAATTGCGAATTCATTAAGTTTATCTTTTTCAGACAGTTAGAATGTTAACGTTGTAAAGCGTATATACAACTTTAACCGATCGCTAAACTTTCTAACAAATTTTGAATATAATTAAGATATATTCTTTACAGTTTTATTAAAAACTTTGGGTTTGCTTGCTTTCATTAACGAAATTGAACAGCAAAATCCTTGAAAATTTGTTGGTTGTTTTTGTTGTTGATGCCACTGTGGAAAAGCACTCGACAGGCGTCATCGTTTTAGCACCATCACTTTACGACCTGCCCTCCCCTTTTTCAAAGGTACTGCATTTGTTTGCGCAATTACCTGAAATATACAAACAAATACTACAACGCGAACAGACACTTCAAAAAACAAAAAAAAAGCAGTTTGTGCAAATGGCATCAAATTAAGTTTTAGCCATAAAATCCAAATGGATGCGAGCCAGGTACAAAACCTGGCGACTATTTGGTTAAATATTTTATGAAATTATGCGTATTCTTGGATTTTGTTTTTTATATTTTAGCATTGGCATTGTTCTTTGACTTTGGTATTGCACAGCAAGTGCAATTACATTACCAGTGGAAAAGTGGGAAATGTGTAAAAGTTGCGTATTGCAATCAGTTGGTTCGTTTATTATTCATGTGTTGGCCGGGTCACGCCCCTTTCATTATTTTAAAATCAACATAAGCAACAAGATTTGCATAAACTGATTGCAGCTGCTACATTTCTTACATTTGTTATATATATATATATTTAATTCCTTAAAGTACTTTTGCTGTAAACTTTTATTCAATAAACTTTTGTGCTGCAGGGTCTATCTGAAGCTGAGCAGAGCTGAGCTCAAAGCCAAAAACTTTGGCCATAAAATAGTTTTATTGCCTTGGCTCCATTGTCGCCATTTTTCCGTAAGCTACTTGCCTGTAATTAACTGTTTTTCGACTGTTCCCAAGACACACACAGAGAAAGGGAATTGGAGAGTGGGAGTGACTCAGGAAGAGGCTTGAGAAGTTACGTGTGTGCTACTCGCGAGAAGTTAATATGAAGTTTGTCTCAGAAAACTATGTGACAAAGCTAAAAGTTACAGTGGCGTTTGCTTTTTCTTGAAATTGAAGGATAAAAATATGACAAAAGTGACATTTGCAAGGGAGAATCTACGGAAAAATAAATATCATATATTAATTGGGAAATTTCATTCGTTTTACTTTCACAAATCAAATGAAAGCCAGAAAAGATTGCCAAACATAAAATACATATTTCTATGCATTCTTTGAATTCATCAAGCATTCTGTTGTAGTTAGCCTATATCGAATTATTCTTGCCCATTTGGATGATATGAACTCCTGCCTATTCCACCCATGCCCCTCACACATGGACGCCACTGCTTTCTTTCATCATTTTGCAGCACTCTCTGCTGGCCGTTGGGCCACTTTTGTTGCCTTTTTGCCTGTCGTTTGTTTACTTTTCATATGACAAAGTCAAGCGACGTCGTTGTTGTCGTCGGCAACTTCTTGGCAAACATTTTTGTTTTATTTATTTCTTGGCTCTTTTTTTTTTCAACAAATACTCAACACGCAGCACGTTCCCCACGTTCCAGCCGCACTCACTCGCTGCACGTAGCGAATTTAAAAAGCCCCGAGATTTACGTACAAAACTTCGGAGTCAGTCCCAGCCTGAAGCACACACATGCGACAAGCTGTGCCTGCTTGCAACAACACACATGTGGGCTGAGGCGGCAACTGGCAGTGGATCAGGAGACTAAGGCAGAGACGTAGCTGGAAATGGAGTTGAAGACGGAAACGGGGATCGGAAAAGGGGCCATCAGAAGCTTTGACAACGGGGCTACTGTTTGGCGAGCAAAGTTCTGTTTTTTTTTGTTTTTGTTTTTTTTTTGCTTGTGGCCTGTCGGCAAAACCAGTAGCCAAGAGGCAGCCAAGCCCCGCAGCCTGTCCCAGTGCCAACTCCATGCCACGTTGCACTCGAGTGCCGCCGAAGTGATTGTATTCTTTTTGTATGAGTACCCTGTAGTTAGACGCAAGAACGGGTATCATCGACCTCTGTTTGAGCCAGAAAATTGATTTACTTTTCTGATTCATTCAAATAATGCCACATATCTATGTTTTCTACTTGATTTCCTTCATGAAACTTCTTCTGATTGTTAGTCAACTTTTAAGTCCACTTTCATGCTCTATTTAACTTTTTAAAACAGGGTATCTTTCAGTCATAACTGTATATCTGAAATGCTGCATTCTTAGTTGATTTTGTTGTTGTTGTTGCATGTCGTTTGTCTCTGTTGTTGTGGCTGCTGTTTTTGGGGATTGTTGTGGCCTCCAATGGATTCAAAATTAAACTCGCTTTTGCCTCGCTCCGTTCGCTCTTGGCCCGCATTTGAAGCAGGCCACAAAAATATTTGTGGCCCCGTCTGCAGCTGTGGCATCATCGTCCACTTCAACTTCAGCTTTAGCTTCAGCTTCAACTTCAATTTGATTGCATTTTAACAAGGGGCCAGCCAATTTCTTGATGTCGGCAAAAACAATAAGCAGCATTTGAAAATTCAATTGTTATTGCTCGTAGATTTTCTTTTATATGGTCGTCGCTATACATTTCCTTCTCTTTCTCTCTCTCTGCCTGTACAATTTCCCGCTGTCGTTGTCCGAGTCTAAATTGTTTTCCATTATTTTCTGAGTCAGCAGCGGCGCTGAGGGAATGCAGGAACAGGCTCTTCATCAGCTTCTTCTGATTGCCGTCCAGCTGCCCCTTGTGTTGTTTTTCTGATTTGTCATTATATTTCTGCCCGGCCACCAACCACCCCGCACAACCTACCCAACCGCCGACCCGTCTGTATATATTTATGAGTTATTGCCATTGATGTTGTTGTTGTTGTTGTGGCTTTTTGTTTTTGTTTTTGTTGCTAGTCGCGTCCATAACATGATTTCCGTTTTAGGCAAAGGGTCGCCCGTCTTGCAACTTTTCTCACTCTCTCTCTCTCGCTCGCTCTTTCTCTCAGTTTTGTCTCTGTTTCTCAGTGGGCAAGCAATTAAGGCCCCGACAACTTCTTTGGCGGAAGTCGTTTAGCTCTCCAAGTTAAGAGTAGTCTTGTAATTGATTTTCTTTCTGCAGTTAATTGCCTGGCACAGACCGCAAAACACGTCGACCGCATGACGCGCCAAAGTGCTATGCAAATATTCCCATAGCAATAATCAATTTCGAGTCGTAGTCTTCCGTCTGTGTCTCAGAATTCACAGCTAAATGCCCATTGGTCACCATCTAGCGCCATATTGGCATACAACTTGACCCAATTTCTCCATTTTCCCAGCATTGCTCGTTAAAAAGCTTCAACATAGTTGCAAAGTTTATTGTTCTATGCACGTTGAAGATGAGATTTGTGGGTGGTTGTGGACTGGGTCCACTATGATTTGGGGCTTTGAATTGTTTCCGCTTTTCAATTGCTTTCTTAAGACTTTGCAAAATACTTAACATTCTGTTGTATCCATACTTTGGAACAGCTGTTAAAGTTTATGCCAAACAAAATACTTTAAATACTTTCGGCTTGAGTTATGGGTAGATGAGTTGTTTAAGTAATCCTGTCATTGAGGAAACAGAACAAAGTGCTCTGAAGCCGAATTCCAGTGTATAGACGGAGCTTTTGAGTTGAAATTGGTTCATAGTTTGTAGCCTTAAACTAACAATAATAACTCAAATAGTATTCAAAGCTTGAATTAATAACAGAAAAAGCAATTAGATTTAATATTTTTTGTAAATTCATCTTAGTTATCAATAAGTTTAATAAAGAAGAAGTTAAATATCATCTAGTTTTCTTGTTTTCGTAAAAAACTGCCTGAAACTCTATATCTTATGTCAATTCTGTCTTTTTGTTTAATTTTTATAAATAAGACAAACTGCCTTTCAAATTTGGGCATATTCTAGCTTAACAACATGTTTTCTTTAATGAATGCCGATAAAAAAGAGTTTACTATTTATATATTTAAAACTAAATAACTTTATTGTCGAGTTATAGCTATAATGCTTATAAGCCTTAAACCTTGTCATCCTGTCTTTTATATCTATGTTCCTTTTTAAATGCTCATTTATTTACAAATTCCTAAATAGTTCTCGCCTAGTTTCATTTGCTGAAATGAGCTATTTACTTTGTTAGAACGCAAGACGTGACAAACCTAACAAATTGACACCCACTAAACCACATTACTTGACCATGGCCCATACCAACAGGCCACATTAAAGTGTCTCAAACTCAAACTCAAACTTGCACAGCTTTAAACTTGATTGAACTAAGTGGGGGTGTGACTGGATCAGGGCTGGGTAGCTGTTGAGATGAGTGATAAGACCCTGGAGGCAATGCTGCCAAGCTTCATGCTTCGCAGTGTAGTTGGGTATTGGGGATTGGGCATTGGGGGTATTGGGAAGGTTCGTTGGCATGGCACGGTCGCTGGTTCGGTCAAATCGGCCACGACTTTCAGTCAAAAGTCTGGGGCCGACTTTGAACTTTTGCTTACAGCAGCCCCCCGGCCACATTTGCTCAGCTTTTGTCGCTTGCTGTCGGCATTGGCAACAAAGTTAACTTGATTGAACTTTGTTTGGCTTTGCCTTTTTAGCTGCTTTTCTTTTTGCCAACTTTTGTATGTTTTTTTTTTAGTTGTATTGTGTTGTTTGCGCTTTATAAAAAACTAAATGGAAAATAAATTTTGTTTGCACTTTGAAAAGAAAGCAAAAGGAAATCGCAACTTGAGAGAGTGTAAAGGAAACTTTTCAAATGCCCAAAGGCAATGCGCTCACAAATAATTGTATGTGTACAAAAGAAGCGTGAAAGTTTTTCACTTCGACTGTGCTTAATTTTGATGCATTTGCTTAACCCTTAGATGCCCTGAAAAGACGCACTGCGTCATCGGCTCAGACAATAAACTGCAAAGCCTAACAGCAAAATTCAAAGCGCAAAGCCAAACCCAGTTCCAAACCCAACCCCCAAAGCCTAAGACACGTTGTGACTATACGGGGGAGTTTGCAGCCAACCCCCTCTGAGGGTTGCTCAACGTTGCCATTTCCGTTGCAGCAATACAGCGCCTGCAATCCAAGCGATAGCAATTCTCGCCTCTTGTCATATTTCCTGACAGTCTGCCACTGCGGCTCTTTCAATTTGGGGGCGTTTAAGCTGGTTCTGTGTGTATTTTTTCTATTTGGGGGGGTCTAAGGGTTGCTTTAAAACACGTACGTGACTATATTTCGGCTTGGCTTTTGTGGCTGCCAAAAGTCACCCTCACTGATTTTGGTGGAAAAACTAAATAGGCAAAACTGTTGACTGCTTTCTGCTTACTGCCATCGATTTCAGTCATTTATCGCTTTAATGCGATTATAATGCTTAGAATATTCTTTTTGGGTAAAGTTCTTCGTTCATGCTGAGATTGCTGTTGCCGTGTGCAGTTTGTTAAAGCGTGAAAACAGCACAACCCCGAAAAAGGCAGGCAACCCTAGACCAGGCGTAGACATCTTTAAGGGTTGCCCGAGTCACTTTTTAAAAAGAAATAAGCCTTAAGCCGCTTTGGCACTGTGGTACACACCTGCAAGTAAAAGAAGAGAAGGGTTGGATTAGTTAAGAAGTGTGGATATGTTTATGATATGGGTTGAATGGAATTTTCATGACAACTGACTGAAGTCTTCAATCAGGCGTGCCATCAATCAGTTTATTTAATCAGTTGGAACGTGATATACTCAGGCTATCTACTGAGTGCCTTGTTTAAATGGATTTCGATTGGTTGCAGTAGACAAAGGGTTGTCTTTAAGGGATGTAAGCAGTTCTTAGTAATATGAAATTCATATTTAAGTTAAGAACTTGAATCTTAAGATCTATTGAAGTATTGTAATCAAAGAGTTAGTTTCGATTCTTAGTTTATCTTTACATTCATATCTATAATATAGCTTAGCTCTTTCATTTTCATTAACTTTTTACATGTTTCACATCAATTTCTATTTGCATGTTCTGTTTTTTCCACTCCTTTCTTCCCTTAGAACCATTATAAGTATATTTATATATATGTATATTCTTAATTGTAGCATACCACTCGCAGGCATAACTTCTGATCACATAGAGGTCTACACAAAACTGTCTTGTCGCAAGACCGTTTATAACAATTTAGTCTCTCTCTCTCTGTCTCTTGAATATGTTCCTTTCTTCTTCTTTTTTTGCATACTATGACTCCCACTCTGCCTTTAGTTCCTTCTGTAGCGCCGTATGTTATGCCCATTAGGCCTAATATGCGCTAATGCTATAAATAAAGCCTTGCCATACGATTATGGCATACTAACAAACTTCATTTTGTTAACTCCATCTCTCTCGCACCCTCTCTGCTTACGTCTATCTATGTCTCTTTCTTGCTCTTTGTACTAGCATGCAATGTAATTTACAGTTGTGCGGAATGGAAACAACGACGCAGTCGACGACAGCAGCGAAGACAAGAGATTCTTTAATGTCTTTAATCCAATTTCCAGAGACATGAGACCAAGAATGAATACAAATGTGCGTACGTGTTAAATTTTACCAATTAAATGGGTTGCTTCACAGTCTGACAACAATGTCTGACATGGTGTGGCATTTGCTGCCATACTCATACTATCTTTTCATGTCTATGTCTATATATCCATGGCCTGGGTCTTAGTTTTCTAAGTGGGTCTCTCATTTGCAGCGTTTCCATTGCCCATTGAGCATTGGACTCGTCTCTGTAATCGATATTTATACTTATTTTGTTTGGACCATTGACTTAATTCCTTTTTCTTTTGCTGCGCAACAAATTATGCAATTCAAATTAATGCGGCCATTACACGGCCTCCCTAAAAGATTGAGAGACAAACGCAATACCAATACAATCACAGACACAATACCAAGCACCATATCCAAGGGTGCCTCTCCAGAGTTACCCAGATACAACCAGATACAAAATGAAATTAATCCGACATGCCAAATGCCAGGCACGTACAAATGTGGCTCCGTTTTCTGTGTTATATTTGTCTTTTGTGTTTTTTCTTATACCCTGTAGCCATTAAGTGGGATATAGGGTATAATTTAGTTGCATTTCAGTCAGCTAACTCAATATTGAAAGAATAGAAATACTTGCGCGTTTTCTGAACTTTCTACATCAACCATTGTAAAGCGTATCTTCAAGTCGTGCACTCTAGAAAAAACCAGGATTATGTTTTTTTTTCTGTTTGTTGTCTCTGCTGCCATATGACTTTTCAATAGGTATACCTCAGCCTGCACCCACACTCCCCTTCTCTTAGCGTATTCTTAGCTAGAACAAAAGCCTCAGGAGCTGGCTTAATTTTGTGTGCTTTGAAATCGAATTAGGCTAGTACACATGTGCCGTTAGAGTTCGGGGCCTGTCTTATATGCAGTTGTCATTTGGGCTGTCTTTTCTTTTTCTTTCTTTTTTTTTTTAAGGCGTGGGCTAAATTTATGCTAGACTCGCTCCTCTCACACCCCTTTTGCCCACAGCGCTAAGCACACGCAACCTGGTTGACAGCTGTTGCCTGGGGCTGACTTTGCAGGATGCAGAATTCCGTCTGAGCTAGATAACAACAAAAGGCCAAATAAGCAGAAAAATATATATATATATATACATATAAGAAAAGGAATGGAATGTGACAGGCGTTACCATCGTTGGAGGCTTTACGTTGTTAGCAGTTGGCATTTACCTTTCCGATAGGTGGCATGAGGGTTGTCAGTGCGGGGGTAGGGGAACTTGGCCATAATTGGCAACATTGGCATTTCACTTTTGGCGCAACTGCTGCCACAGCTGAATAAATGTGGCGCTTAGTAAATGGCTGCTGCCACAAAAATGGCATTAAATTGACCCAGTTTTGTGTATGCTGCAGCCGAAAAGAATGTCCAAATCGCTTTTCAAAACCACAAAATAAACGTTCTTTCAATTATATATTACATATTTGAAGTCTATTTTAATATTAATAAGGACAATAACATTAGTGCTTGAATAAGTTTCAGTTTCTTAAGCAACTTTTCACCTATTGCCATATTGCAAGTGACATCTTTGTCGCCTGCACCAAGGAATTGGCATAAGCATTGCCATTTCTTTGTCTAATATTTGCCTGCCATTTAGCCAGACGCATTCAGCTTAACAGATACACGCAGCACGCATATCCTGAAGCTATCTCTATAGCTATTTGGTTGCGCTAAGATTGCTTGCCTCAAATTGGCCATGGCAAAGTCTATACGCCCTCCCAACCGTACAACGCCCTCCTTAACCGCTTTTGGCCACAAAGCGGCGACATTTTGAGCCGCCTTAACGGAAATCTTCAGTGGCAGTTTTCACGCCAAGAAACACTCAAAGACGGCTGTGCTTCAAACAATCACAATACCTTCATTATGGGCAAAGCGAAGCTAGGAATCGAAGCGTGTAGGGACCACAAAATGGCATGTGGCATGTGGGAAAGTGGCAAGGGGCAAGTGGTATGTGGTGCACCTCACTCGCACAAACTCTCTGGGGCATAAGCGTCTTTTATTTTATTGTTTTGTCAACGCTTAAAAGAAATGCTTTTCCATTTAGTTGAACACTTATAAGCATTGCTACGGATATGTTTTTGGGATTGCTGCGTATTCTTTTAAAAAGAAAATGTCGCAAACTTGCTGTATGGCTGTGTGTGCTATGTGTGTGTGTGTGTACGAGTGTGTTTGTTGTTGTTCTTATTGTTGCTGTTGTTTGCCCGACGACTTTTCACACCACATCAAAAGGCGGCAGAGTGAGTGCACTCAAGTGTATAAACAATGGCGTTAAGTGTTTAAGTGCACGGAAATATCAGAGCCATGGATTGGCCCCGCTCCCTCTCCCCCTTGCTCTAAGCCCGCATTGCCACGTTGCCCGTAATATCAGCTTTAATTTCATTTTATGGCATTGGTAATTTACAAAAAATGCAGACACAAAGTTTAATTGCCGGGCAACAGCTTGAAATAGTTACACATAGCGCAGATACACAGATACGTAGATACGAATACGCATACATTTACAAAAACATTACAGATGCAGATGCAGATACAACAGCCACAACTTTTCATTGCCTCTTGACTGTTTTTTTCTTCATGTAGTGCAGTTTGTCCAATGGAGACATTGCTTCATGTATATAATTTTATGGGTACTATGTGGCCGCCATTTGGCCTCAGACGGACGCCAACTGGCGCCAGGGTAGGACAGGATGAGCACCGTTAGCTTGTTTCCCAGTGAGCCAAACAAGAGTGCTCAGGTTACACAAACAGTTTTCAAAAAAAAACGAAAGAAGAGAAATAGTTATACGCTCATAGTATTTACAGGTAAGAAGAGTGCAAATAGAGAAAGGAGTTTGGTTTAAAGGCAATGAAGCAATGAAGCAATTGACGCTGGCTATTACTTGATGTTCATGTCCGTTAGCTTAATTCAATGAAGCAGCCAACCAGCCAGCTAACCAGCCAACCAACTAACCGGCTTAGTCAAAGACCAGGAATTGAGTATCTTGGACATGTGCATAGGCTTAACTTGGGCTGTTCTTCATTTACTGTTAAAACCAAAGCCGCCGGCTTGAAAGCAATTAAAAGAGAGCATTTCAATCAATTGGAATAGTCTGACGTTATTTAAGAGTATCTTTCTACGAGTATAATTAATGCTGCCATAAAAATAAAGCAAAATTCTAAACAATTTCAATTAAAGACTACTAATTGATAGCTTAAAGCAAGAGCAATATAATATAGTTATAGTAGTGGGTATTTTTAATTAAAATTGGTAACATTTCTGAAGGTAAGGAATGGTAAGGAAGTACTTCGTCACTAGCGTGGACTGCCGTTCAGAGTGATAAATGAATCGAATAACATTAATTTTAAAGAAATTGGTTAGACGGCAGATTTCCATTGGAAAGGAATGCAATACAAAATAACTGTTTCAAGTCTCTTAAGATTATCTATATATTAAACTGCGCAGATTTCAACTCCTCAGTCATAATTTTGTGGAATTGAAGTTCACTAAATGAACTAGAAAAGTATGTATAGTTTTTATGGCTACCTTGGCCATTGGCATTGCACCTCAATTAATGTTTGGCCTCGTCTAGAAACCATATAAAGCAGCTGAAGTAACAGTTAATTACGTTTAACACCACAGCTTGGCTAAGGGCAGACCCAGACACAGACACAGACAGGGTACCCCACCGCTCTACTTCAATATCTTTAGCTGCTTACACACTACTAAAGCACTCACGATGCAGTAAATAGTTTCCAAAGTTAAAGTTTATTTTTTAGTGCTGTTCCATAATTAGATGCATGACTTGGCAGCGCCATTTTACGGGCCTTGCCCGGCTACTCAATTAGCCAGAAAAGACATTAAACTTTCGCCGCTGCCACGGGGCAATTTCCAGCTGAACTGCCTAGGGGGGAAGTTCAAGAGTCTATATAGCTACACGCCTAATGAAGTTAGTGCAGCACAAAAAAAAAAAAAAACATATTTAAAAAAAAAGCAAAATGGTTAAAAAAATAAACGTGAAAAAATTTGAGCGCCACTTTTAAAAGCAGCTGGTAAATTGAAAATGAAGCTTGCTTTCGTTTCCCCACGCCGTCCCCTTCAATTCCCAATCTTTCCAGCACCACACGCTAAACGTCAGCCATAAATAAAATGCAAATTTTGCAAACCGGCAAACCAAATTGCAAGGATTGCTGTGGGATCCGCACAAAACTGGGTGGGGGGTGGTGGTAAGTGGAGCTAGGTAGGGTTGGCCTCTGTGGTTTGTGTACGTGTTTTGTTATCGGTAACTGCAACATATTTTCTGTATCAAATTTTGTGCAAAATTCTTGCAGCTCGATGAAATTCTATTGGGATACATTTTTGCCAACACAATTTTAACATAAACTACACTATCCTAGAGTTGCAGGACTTTTGAAGGCTGTTTGAAAAGGGTATACTTAGGCTTGAGTTTGATTATGATTCGGTATAGGATCAAACTTTCATATAATATCCAAAAATAAATTCATTAAAATTGTTAGTTTCCTAAATTAACCAAATAAGTTATACTGGTAGTTATATCTGTTTGAATTTTATGTTTTCGTCGAATTACAAGTTACAAAGAATAGAGTATTAAACCTTCCAGTGTCGATAACGAAACAGTTTTCCATAAATAATGTTAAATTCTTGTTATTTTTTAATAACGGTCTTGTTGAACCGTCTGTGGATTAGCGTTTAAGCTGTGGATCGGGAATTTGGAGAGCTGGGAAATTGCTGCCGTTGCTGCTGGGACCATTAAAATTGAATGCCAGGGCTCATTTTATGAACGAAAATTATTTTCGACGAAATTTGCTGTTGAAATAACAATGTGGCAGCCCAACAACTACGATTAATAACAAAGGGATGGGATGGGATTTCGACTAAACTCGCACAAAGCACACTCTGCCCCTGTCAGTTTCATTTCTCCCGCTTTGCTACTAATACAATCATATAAATTACGCTGCCCGAACAATCAATCAATGTCAAAGTCAGACATCGAGTCTCTAACTTTGACTCTGACTCTGGAATAGGCCCGCCGTTGACGGGGTAGCTGCCACGTACTTGGCCGCTCATCAATTTCAATAAGCGTGAGCGAAGGCTCTTCGGATCAGCGTCTATATCCAAGTTCGACCATGGGACCACCAACGCCCCATTAGCACCTAGCTAAACGCTGTGGCATTTGTCAAAGTCCCAGTCCCAGTTAAAGACACTGACGATGACAATGGAGGAAAAGGCGGAGATGGAGGATGTAGAACGCAGTTCCCTTGTTTTCCATGTGTTTTGCATTTTAAATTGTGGCACAAATGAAATTGAAAATGGCAGCAAAATATGTATGTGCAACTATGCAACGACAATGTCTGTCTGTCTGTCTCTGTGTGTGTGTGTGTATGTTTGTGTGTGGTGTCAACAATGGCAACGCTCTGGGTGGCATTTCATTGACAACAAGTAATAAATTTTACAAATGACAGTCGGCAAGTGCTGAACGACAGCAGTTCAAGGAAGGGAGCGGTTGCGGGAGGCAGCTGTGAGTTGAACTCTGTCAGAGGAATTCATTTAAACAAGTATCGACAAAATACTGCGAGAAATGTACAGAAAATGAAAAGCAAAATGAAATAGCTGCATTTGTTTTTAATTTCTTTCTAACACACTCAAAAATTCAAACAATGAATTCATTAAGTATTTATTTGAAAAGATATAAAGTTGATGATCAATCAGTGTTTTAATTGGAATGAAATATAATTTAGCATAGACATAATAAACTCAATGAGTTGATAATAGATACCTTTCCTAGTTTAAAAATGATGTAGGTATATACCAACAACCGTGTGTCTCTCCATTCATCAGCAAACTCTTATTAACAAAAGTATATTTCTCAACTAGATGTAACAAACGTCACATAAGTCAATCAAAAAACTAGTACCCCAGTTATTAGCTGCAATTGTAACACTTAGCTTACAAAAATAAACTCATTCATCTGAAAATATTCGCAATTTACAGTTTGTCTACCTTTTATATTTCATTGAACTGTGTTAAATCCCAGTTCAAGTCAATTAAACGACATTAAGGTACTCGTACATCAAAGTAACTCAACGACCCTACCAATCACGAATACCGCTCTCCAAGTAACAGGGACAACAACAAACACACTTCAGAAAAGCCATAGCCATCCTGCTTAGGGCTGGATCACAAATCAGCTTAATAAGAACTTTACAACGTAAACCGGCATTCAGTTTGAAGCAATTGAAATTGAAATTGAAATTCAGTTCGCTTTATGAAATGCTGACTGCAGAAACCGAAACCGAAACACACATTTCAAACAGAAACAGAATTCAAGCAGCGACCACACCCAAAGCATTTCCTCGAAATACCAGATCCACAGCTAAAGGTAAAGCCATAGTCAGAGCCAAAGCCAGAAACCAGAGTCTGGGTACAAAACCAAGCCACAAACTGCCGGCATAACGGACAACACCTGCCTATCAGGTGAGGCGTTGTCGAGTGCAGAGTGTGGACAGTGGAGTGTTGAATGCCGAGTGCTGGGAACGGAAGTGCGGCTCCAGCAGCAGCAGCAGCAGCTTTGCTTGATATCAAAGGCGACCAACAACTAATGGTTGGAATATTAGTGAACTCGACCAGAGCAGTGACTGGCGGGGGTAACGGGGCGTCACATTTGGAGCAGCTGTGGATGCGGTTTATGAGCTATGCTGGCGGAAGTTTTAACTACCCGACACACACACATACACAAACTCAAACACACACAAAACACACACACACATTCACAATTAAAATCAATTGCAATACAGATAGAAGGCACAGTCCAAAGTCGTAGCTGGGAAAAACAATCTCTTTACCCCCTGCCAACAGCTCAAGACACACACGACGCATCATCTCATCGCATCGCATCGGATCGCATCTTTGCCGTCATTAGCCATGTCGCCAACGAAGTCGCGTAGTTTTGTGCATGTGTCACGCTGTTTGTTGCCACGAAAATCCCAAAAACTGAAACTGAAAGAGTGCTCGCCATGTGTCCTGACTGCTCCCTACTTAAAATCTCCTGGCTGCCTAGCTGCCTGAATGCCATTCTGCCTGTCTGCCTGCTGACGTTTTTATAGCTGCTAACAATGTGTCAGGTTTTCTTAGAATTCACGATGAGACTTAGACTCTGAAATGAGTATCCGTATCTCTGCAGCCGAAAAGGCGACTCATCCTGAGATGATAATTAGGCGCTCTTGCCTTGAAAATGCAACCAAAAATTTTGTTCATTCTGCCACAGTGTGTGGTAACTATAAGAAAGAATCTTTAGTTATGGAAATTAGTGGAAATACATTTTAAAACTGTAGACATGAGATAATCTTGCAAGGACTTTAAACGAAATATTAGTTTTGAGATATGCCCAAGCTGTTTTAAATATCATAGTATATGTAGAGACCTGTTCCGGTTTCCGCTTTCAAAAACGTTTTGCGGAATTGAAATTCCATTATAGATTCAAAATTTCTTTATTGCTGCTTCATCTTCCATCTAAATGAAAAGTTAATTTAATTATTGATCAAATTTAAGTGAATTCAATCCGCAAAACCTTACCACAAGTGAAACTGATAACATTTAAGAGAAATTCACTTTCGCAATATCTTAACGAAAGTGGAAACCGGAACAGATCTGATAGTATCCGATCATATCAATTGGAATTGAATTTGTTAGGTGTTCCAAATACCGAGAATCGATTGAACCTTTGAACCATTGAAATAATTCAAAAACTGAAACATTTAAAAGATCTTAAACATGTATGAACCAATAGCTTCAACTGTAAGTTCAAAACTCTTCTATGATTTTCAGCTAAACTATTCTAATTTCTAATCCTATGCAATTGATTCAACACCAAGATTTCTGTGACTTTGTCAGTATAATAAATTAATACATAAAAAGTATATGAAAAAACTTGTGATCTTGATCTTATCTGTTAACTAAACAAACTCAAATATTT